>SNQJ01S0059507.1:102725-114612 GCA_010110895.2 Picea sitchensis
TTCTCCCACATAACACCTCAGGTCTCCAATGGTCCTTGTCAAGTCACATGATCAAGGATAGAGACCACATCTGGGTCATTCTTCTTATCCAAGGCAGCATGGCCATCAAAGGAGAATTCCCAATGCTAATACACAGAGAACATCAACACCCTGGGCCACTCTCCTTAGCCAAGTCAGCATGGCCATTGCAAGAGAGTGTCTTCTCAACGCTAATACATAGATAACATCAATGCTCTAGACCGTTCTCCTTGGACAAGTCAGCATGGCCATCAAAGGAGAATCTTTCTTATGCATATGTACCTTGAGTCTTCATCGATCCTTGATCAAGTATAAATACTACGCTTGGGCCATTATTCTTAGCCAAGTCAGCATGGCCATTGAAGAAGAATGTACCATTCTCCTTAGCCAAGTCATCATGGAAATCGAAGGAGAATGTCTACCATTTTCCTTAGCCAAGTTAGCATGGCCATTGTAGGAAAATGTCAACCCGGTACTTCCATATGGAGAAGCATCAGCACCTCGAGTCTTTGTTGGTACTTTTCAAGTCACATGAGAAAGGATAAATACTACGCCTGGGCCATTCTCCTTAGCCAAGTCACATGGCCATCTGAGGAGAATGTCTACCCAGTGCTGCTCAAAACAACAACACTCCCTCTCAGTGAGGGAGATATTTTGCATCATGCCAAATTCATCTCTAGATACTGGAGATTCACTTATCGCTTCTATATCATGTCTCGAATGAAGTCCTACTAGAATCTTTTGAAGCCACATTGTTTTATGACTTGCAAATCTTGTTGCGATATACTTCATCTTTGTTGTACTAAGTTCCATAGAAACCTGCTTTCCTGGAATCATAATTGATCCCAAGTTGAAGCAGCACCCCAAGGTGCTCAATTTTTCTAGTCCACTCCCTACCCAATCGGAATCTGTATATCTTTGCAGCCTTACTTCACCACCTAAGACATATCTTATCCATATCCAATTGTACCATGCAGGTACCTCAACACATGCTTTGTTGAAAATCAATGGTAGTGTCTCGACTCTACCATAAACTGGCTCTAGGTGCTCACTACAAAGAAAATATCTGGCCTGGTATTAACCTGGTACATCGAGGATCCAATCAACTACATGTACATTGTGGGATCCACCAAATATGAATCTGAAGTAGAATCACTCTACTTCTTCATATTTGTCTCCATGGGTGTAACCATGGACTTGTAGTCCATCATATCAAATCTCATCAGTATCCCCTAAATGAGGAAGATCTCATCTGATCTTTTCCAAACCTCTAATCCCCAGAAATAGTACATCCGACCAAGATCCTCCACCTCGAACTCGTAGTCCAAATCCATTTTTAACTGAAGTAGGCTCTATTGTCCAATCTGCCTCACTGGATACTCCCTATGTCACTAAGACAAAATCCATACCCCGGTCCTCCTGAATGGATACCTCATATGTCATTGTATTAATATCTACTGAAGCAAGTGTATCCTCCCAGGATATCTCACATCTCCTAAAAGCCTCCTCAACTCATGACACTTGTCTGTCAGTATTGGAATATGTCTCTCCCACATATTAATATTAGGGGGAACTCCCTCTAAATGATCGTCTCTCCATCTAAGCCAACTATATCTCTCTAAGAATAGGCTCACTCTGAGTCTACAATATCCCTCTTCAACTTGACTCCCTCTGAGTCTGTACAATCTCCAGATCCATTTTCTCCCTTTGTACCTATTGACCTCCTCTGAAGTTTCATCTCTTATGAATTGTCTTGGGAGGCTACTCCTCCCTACTAGATCATGAGGAATGACTCCCTATGAACTTTGGCTCCCTCTAAGTTGTTACTTGGTGGGGCCACCTACCTCGCCACTAGTGGAGCCACCTGCTCCTCCTCATGAGTGGCCCGTCAATGACATATAACTCAAGAATATACGAGGTTGATTTTCTCTCCCATAAGGTACCATGGGGAGATGCATGCCTCTATGCATCCTACAAAGTATCACGAAGCCGTGTTGGTCTCTTCCTGGTCACTACAACATCTCCAGGTAGATCCATTTGCACTATTGTCTCTACTGGCTCATCTTGATGGTCTGGAGGATGAACAACTAGATTGTACAATCATCCTATGGAGCCTTCTTCTCCTCACTATCAATATCTGTTTGGAACACTTTATATCTCACAAAAGTATCCTTCTTTCCAAAAGGTTCTAACTTCATCCTCTTCTACTTCGATACATGGATGTATATTGTCATGTACACAACTATGTGTCTAGATAGTTTGATCCATGTCTCAAACTAGAGACCGTCTAATTTGTTTCCTCCTACAACCATCACTATATCTCCCTCTTAGAGATGTCATCCATGACCTGCTTGAAACAAGAGAAATAACAAGGAAAATAGCAGACAATAACAACATTCTTATGATAAGGAAATAGAAACAAAAACAAAAATAGGAATAGGAACAATCGTCACTATAGCTCCCTCTCAGAGATATCACGTGTGACATGCCTGGAACAAGAACAAGAATAAGAAACAAGAACAACACTTCTCTAGTGTTTTTACCATTCATTTCTTCATGGTAACCTTCTTGAAACAAAACAAGAACATCTCCATGGTAACCTCCATGGAATTTATAGGGTAACATGCTTGGGACAAAGACAACAACCAAGAACGTCTCCTAGAAGAGATCAATATCATCTTGTAAATAAGTGCATCATTAGTACTAAACAATGAGAATTTACGTAATTATCATTGTACCATTTGATAGAAAAAGTACTCAGCAGTAATATAACTCTAAACATGGTTGTCCCAATTACAGCAATTACCTAAGATGTAGCAATATAAAATATCAAACCTGATATGCAAACTTGGAGTCTTGTTTTTGTTGTTCCATTTGATTTCGAGTTCTCATATATTGTAGGAGACATCACCATTGTTGCCTCCAACTCTTGGGCTTCCTCTGAGTGCACTATATCTAATATCCCTTTGGATCTACTGTGACTGCTTGGACAAATTTCATTTTTCCAAGTGTACATTTCCTGCAAACACCCTCATGATATAACTTATATACAAGTGCATACCTCTAAAAATTGTAGCACCATCTAGCTTTTCTTCTAATCTGAGACAGTACATCATCTCAACAAGAAGTCAAAAATATAAATCAAAAGGTTTAATGTCAAGAAAATGTCAATAATCCTGAAAACCCTAAAATTTTAACTTTGACAGATTGTCAGTCTGAGAAATGCAGTAGGTGCATCAGGTAAAGGTGAGCTGGTCTATGCTAAAATTCTTCCCAACTCAGCTCAATAATTTTCTCAACGAGCTTTACAAAATGTTGTTGCAACTATTATAGTTAGTTTTAAGGTGAACTTTCAACTTTCACCAAATTGTAGTATGAGAGGTGTAGTGAATGCATTGGATTAAGGTGAGTTGATCAAAGGTGGATTTAGATCCAACAATTTTTCAATAAGTGTTAAACAAGCTTGACAAGTTCATATCAGTGCAGTGACGGTTAATAGAAAACTATGCAATGGCAATATTTCAACAAAGCTCTGATACCATGTTGATTTTTTGGATTCTCAGATATTGATAGTTATTGCCTTATGATTTCAAAATAAGATTCATTTTCATACCACAGTTATCATAGAATAACTATACATTAAAAATATCAACTATAACAATGCAGCGAAAATAACAAGATCTAAAAATATTAACCATGCATAGTAGACACAAGAACACAACACAAGAGTTTATCCTGGGAAACCCAACCTTGGGAGAAAACCTAGTAACCTTTCTTATAGAATAAGTATGTCCAAGATATTACCAGTACATCACCATCATCAGATCATAATACCATACAAAGAAGAGTCCTCCCCAAGTCTAGCACCTCCAAGAGCTAGCACCTTAATAATATGACCAATAATAACCAAGAGAAGGATCCTCCAATCCTAGCGCCTCTCCAAGATAGCGCATAAGTAAGTAGACCAAGAACTGCAACCGGGAAGATGCAACTAGCACGAAGCAACTGGCTAGTGCGCACTACAGAAGGAGCACTATGTCTATCTAAATGAAATGATTCATTTTGTATTTATACTAATCCAGGCGCCTATCCTTATGCGTTCGACTTATCATTCTAGGTATTCAAATTTACTTTATTATTTTCTGTCTTTTACTGGTGGGGCCAACTTCTCTTCCTAGTTATTCAATTTCTTCTTGGGGATTCTTTAATGGTCAAATGGGTCTTCTTGTACTTCCTTGTGGATAATGACTCCCCGAAGTTGTAAAAACTTCAACACAGCCTATTGGATATGCATCACAATGAAGCTCAATCCCGAGTTCTTTAAATTTCTTGGGTATTCCCTTCAAATCATGGTCACTATAAATGAATGCCTCAACAAATTATTTATATGATGCAATGGCCTTTGTCAATGTTTGTCATCCCAAGAATTAACTATTTCTAGGTACCTTACATGACACAATATTAATTTTCTTTCAATTACCATCGATTGCTTGTATTTTCAACAATATGTTGGTTTCTCATTTATCTCCCTAGAGCCAAATTCTTCCTTTGTGTAGTTCTACGAGATGGAATCCTCTTGTAATAAAAGCCATCAATCAAGCCAAAAAGGTAGTACCACTTATAGGCAAAACCCTCAATTAATATAACAAGGATATGCATTGTAATTTCTTGTGAGGTCCCAAACTCATTCATATGCTTTTGTTTAGTGCACATTAGTCTCCTCAATTGATTTAACATAACTACCCCATAGTATTTGTATTATTTTTCACTTTTTGAGATTCCAAAGCCTACATAGAAAGAGTGCATTAATATTTTCCCATGTTAATGCAAAGTTTGGAATTAAATGTGTCATCGACCATTGGGACACAATGATTCCAAGTGTAATTATTCATTTTCTTCATCGAAAAAAAAATCATTATCTTTTCAAATCTTTGTATGTGTTTTATCGAGCCTTGACCGTCTTCATATTCTAGCATCAGATTCATGCTTTGTGCTTCAATTTTGAATAAGGTTTGGACACAACCTATGTATACTTCATTTTTTTCATGTGCCCATTTATGTAACACCTTATCATAATCTTATCATAATCTTCTCCCAGTGATATATCCATGTGTAGAAAACAAACAATTTTAATAGAAAGGCACTCTTCTCACTACAACAGTGTGGTGGCTAGGGCTTGACCCTATCTGACCACAAGCATTTCTACTGGAGTCCAATGGTTGTCTCAACCATCTCATCATGCTCAATACCTCCCTCTTCTTGATCCACTTCACACAGTTCTTCATCAAAGAAGACATCTTTGCAACCTGCCTCTCCTCCAATGGTAGTGGAAGCTCTCCCCTTCATCTATGCTCAGTCAATCATTGGGGCCTCTTCTCAGCTAGAAAATGTTCCTTTAGTGGTTGGTCTAACTTCATTCACAAGTATTGATGTCTCTTCATTCAAATAAGTTGTGAAAAATTACATCCTCAGTGGATCCTATCTCCCAATACATCATATCGTTCAAAGAGCCACCTACTCTATTCATTCCCACTGTGAAGGAAAATTAAAATCAAGCCACTTTATACAAAAAACAATGGTCTTGTATGCAGATTTAGCACCCTCTAAATTAGTGGATCTAGTGTGCATGGAACCCAAAAATCAAAGAGGAAAGCTTCACCTACCCATATGTTAAAGGCTTCTTCATTGTGGATTTTGACCAGGCAAAGCATCAAGATCGGATCCTCGTCTCAAGGCCTTGGTTCTAGGGAAAAAATGTTGTGTGCGTGAAGGCATGGACTCCATCCTCGAATTCTCTTTCCATGGTGCTAATTTGGTTCAAGCTTCCACTTTTGGGGTTATGATTCAGTTATAAATATTGGCAATGCTCTTGGAAAATTCCACTTCAAAAGCTAGGAGACAAAACACTAATGCCTCACCACATATGTCCATATTTGTGTAGACGTGGACTCAAAATTTGGATTATGAACAAGTCTCCTTCTAATGCAAGTCATGCTATGAAACTAAACATATTTCACTAATTGTACCAAGCTCCCTAAGTCTGCCCGATCACAAAAATCCTAGCGAAAATCTACATGGTGGGATGATGAAAAAGGAGAACATCAATTGATTAGAAAGGGACCCCCTTCGATCAACAAGGATACACAACCCAATCAGATGGTGCCAACCCTTGTGGTAAAATCCCTTGAGGAAGCTATTTCTTGGCATAGTTTTCCTCCTCATTCTCTTTGTTTATGAGGACCCCTAAATTTGATATCATATATACTCCTCATCCCAACCCTCAATGCCACATGAGTTGGGTAGATCACGTAGAGGATAAACAAGCAGTGTAAGCATAGGAGAAAGAAGAAAATCAAAATATTCTAAAGATACTAAAATCCTCATTTCAGAATCCAGATCATGGCAACAAGGACCAAAATCGAGTAACACTAACCAGGACTCGAAGGAGGAATGGATGAAAGTAGTTCAGAAGAAAAAAAGCACTCAAATTATACAATGAATGATGACTAGAAATTGACATTGAATCTTCTTTATGATGTGTATTTTTTATGCACTCTTTTGTATTCACATTGTGTTCAAATTTATTCATGTATTCCAAGATATGAAACAAATTTTGGGGAAAAAAAATTAGGAGTTCGTGAAATACCCAACCTAGAAATATCTCCTACATTTAGCCACAACCACCCTTTTTGTATTATGAAATTGTGAAAGCATGAAATGCCTCTCGTCTCATATATCCATCCTAATAAGCTTCCTTTTGTAGATTTGGGCTTCAAATGTAGCATAGATTTTAATTCCATAGCAATGAGTTTTCATTATTACAAGTGTGTCAATAGGTTTGCAAGTCTAGTTTTTCCTTTGTGATAGAAAGAGATTTCTTAATGTCACGTGGTACCCTTTTCTCTTTATGGGCTCAAGTATATGATTAGCAGCATCGGAATCAACTTTTCTTTCTTCCGCTTCAATACATGTCTTGGTAACACATAGAAACTCGATAGGAGGTGTGGTTTGGACAAGCTAAAACATCTGACCTGCCTGCACAGTGTCCTGTGGGAAACTAATGTTGTGATGATGAGAGGAAATTAGATTTTCCTCTATTTTGCATGCCCTTTCATGGGATTCCATCAAGGTAGAAGGTCACTTTTTCCCTATCAAATATCCATAAGGATCATTTATAGTTTGCATATAACATCAAAGAATGGAATCCTTAGAGGTTTTGAAATCCTGAGGAAAACTTTTTATGTGGATATTAAACCTATCATTGAAATCCATGATTTTCTCCCTTGACTCCCTCTTACAATGGTAAAGTTGGTCATAAAGAGATATTGAGTCCTCATATTGTGTGAATCTTATGATGAAGAGAGCTTGGAAGGCATCCCAATTGGAAATTGTTCTTAGTGAGATATTATCGTACCACTCCTTGGCCTTCCCTGTGAAAGATAAAGAGAAGAGTTTCATCCACACATCCTCATATTGGTCATAACATTAAAGAGTACTTGTAAAAGTATACAAATGAGTTTGAACTAGGGTGGGATCATCACCAGAGAAGGTTGGAAGCCATTCTTTCAAACATTTAGAGATTTTGTGGGGTGATCTCGGGATCTTTGTGATATTCAACGGCTTGTATACGTTTTCTTCCCATGGTTCTTGGAACATATTTACAGTAGTAGGTGTAGATAAGAGAGAGGTAGGTGAGGGTGGATGAACACTAGATGTGGGAAAATGTGGAGTAATGGGGTGTTTAGGTGAGGGTATAATACATTTAGGTACAAGTGCAGGACTAGGATAGTCCCTCCTTTGGGTTTTTGTCATAGTGGAGTCGCGTGATGAACTTTATGGAATGCTCATCGAGAATGAAAAGGAAACTTCCCTCAATTGAAGTCACCAGGAAAGATATGGGTAAATGATTTGGGATCAAAGTTTTCCAAAGTGTTGTTTAGGGTTTGAAAGAGAATTCAAAATCCTCCCTAAAAACGGCACCAAAATTTTATCGCACAATTTGTAGCTTGGGAAAATCTCAACCCAATCCATGGAAGTCTAACAACTATGGGATTACCTACTCACTGTCACACCAAATAGACACTCTCATTGCTTTAGTGATGATGAAATCACAAGGGGGGAATATCGATGACCCTAGGGGGATTCCGATGGAAAGTGTAAGAATGATAGATGAACACCCCTATAGGTCAATGTTGGAGAAGGATTAAGGCTTTGAGAATGAGTCTTGTAGATGGAGAAGGGTTGTCAGGTATTGTGCACCTCCAAAATAATGTTAAACTTACCTAGAACAAGACAAATGATAGATATACAAGCCTTAAACCAAAGGGGATTTAGAAAGAATCATTGTTTTCCAAAATTGAAGCAGTATGGAAATATATATATATCAACAATGTAATATATCAATAATTGCAAATTTAACCATCTGAAATCTAGTACAAGATATCAAAAATAAAGCTAGTAATGACTACTCAAACTTCCAATGATTAGAACAAGACTTTTGTGGTTATTAGTGGTTGTTATGTGATGTTTTTAGCAATTTATTATGACATCCAAGTGGTTGTAGCAAACAACTTATACGACAGCAAAATCTAACCATAGAAATCAACAAGTAAATCGTCCAAATGATAGCCAGTAATTAGTAGAACAATAATCTAGATTCACAAGTAAATTTCCACAATAGATTAGCTAGCAAAGAATGTAAGAAAGAGAGTCTTTTTGCAGCCCTAATGGTTGTAGCATTAAGTTTGTAACAACAAAGAGAATTACTAGGCTAATCAAGATGCCCCTAGGGCACAAGAAACCTTATAGTATATAGAATCGATTCCAATTTGAACAATTGCAATACCTCAAAAGTTCACACATACCAATAAATTCATTTTATATCTCCAATGCAAGAATATTAATGTCTTTATCAATTGGGTTAATGGAGTATCTTGTGTAAGAGATATTTGTGTTACTTCTCTAGGGGTGTAAGCCTTTTTACTCCCTAGAGAAAACTAAAATAGCAAGGTAAATCTAGGAGGGTGTAAGTCTTTTTATTCCTCCTAGCAATCTTTGCAAAATAGATTATTCAATGACAACAATGAAAGATCTTGGTGGAGGGTGTATGCCCTTATACTCCTCCAAGATTTTAACAAATTAACCTTTTAACCAAGAAAGAAACAACACAAAGCCTTAACTCCTTACGTAGTCCAAGAGATAGCAAGATAAACATTCATTACCAAGAATATTCCATCACAAGAGAAAAAACAAAGCATCCAAGAGATAGCGCCTAGCTTATTCCTCCAATAGACAAGTAGTAGCATCCACAAGATATTCAAGAGAGAGATAGTGTGAATTGGCCAAGTAGGGAGAAAATTTAAGCCATACAATATGTAATTCTCAAGTGAGTTATGATAAAATGAAAAGGGGCAACCTCTATTTATATGAGATCACCTAAAACCCTTTTGTCCATAAGTTAAAATGTCAACAACAAATTAGGTAGATCGACCTCCTATACTTGACCTTTACAACTCAAAATTAGAAATTCATAAATTAAAAACCCCTTTTCGGGGTGATACCATGCCCTAAAGGGTGACATAGGGCCTCTAGGAGAGACCTTGAGCCTTTGATGAAGGACATGGGGCCTCCAAAGGCCATACATCATGCCACCAAGTGTCTCTCTCTCCATCAAAACAAGTTATATCACCATGAACCATGAAAACTCCATCAAAACCCCAGCCCATGTGACGTTTAGGGCATCAAGTGTGACATGTTATGCCTCTAAAGGCCTATGTTTGGGTGCAAGAGGTTGGAGTGTGATCTCCTCATGGTATCTAAATGCCTCCAAAGTAAATGTTCCCTATCCCATGTGTCCAAAGAGAGGGGGTGCATCATCCAACCTGTGGGCTTCATGCTCAAGTGTGTTGATGAATGCAGCTATAGAAGACATCCTCCAGCTTACAAACGTGTGAGATGTGGAATATAGAAGCTATGTGAAGCCTTACTCTCAGCTTACAAACCTGAGAGAAATCCCCTAAGACGGGTTCGTGGTTCTAGCCTGGGACAGAGCTAGGAATGTAAAGATGGCCTCCTCCCCTACGTGAGTGAGAAGAACTCTGGATGATTATCTGGATGAAAAGCGATATGTTGAGTTAGGATGTGATTGTGGCTAAGCACAAGGTGAACGTGGTAAATCCCAAAAGTGTTGGGCACATCATCATGTGAACAGAAATGAAGATGATGTGATGGCCTCCTCTGAGCAACAGAGTTGACGAGAAGACTCCATATGATTCTCCTGTCGGTGGCAGTGGGAAAGCAGATCTGTAGAGTGGACGTGCCTGTGGATGAGCACAGGTGAACATGTGAAGACATGGTTCATCTATGTAATGTAGTGAATCGGATCCATGGCATCCCTATGGATGTGCCCCTAGTGGATGAGCACTAGTGGGTGTATCATATCCTTTGCTATATATTGTTCAAGAGTCAAACCTACTTGTAATCCTAGTTATTATGTAAAGGGTACAGGTCAGCCCCGTCTTAATGTGTTTAATAATAAATGTAAAAGATAATTAATATTGATATTAATATTAATTATAATAATAATAATAAATTATATAGTGTCTTAGAGAGGTTGACCCTGTTGAGCCAATAGATGCCTTTGTTGAGTGTTCAAGTCTAATATAAGTAAGATATGATTCTCCATTGTAGAATCATATATTCCTTGTGAATTTGGAAATTTCAGCAAACACTTCTACTTGGGAAAGTGGCGCACCTCTCTTGGGCGCTAGGGTTTCTAGGGCTTAAGCACCCTCTTGTGTGCTAAGTCATTCTTGGTGGTGAACTGTCTTTCTCTTGAAGAATATAGCAAAGGATTTGGCTGGGTTTTTCTCCCTTGTTTGAAAAGGGTTTCCCAGGATATATCTTGTGTTCTTGTGCAAGGTGTTTCTTCTTGTGATATTGGTTGCTGCAACAGTATTGTTTATGGTTAAGACATGATGAAATTAAATGAAATACATGCTTAACCTAGCTTATGAAAAATCAACATGGTATCAAAGCATAGGTCTTGAAAGAACCCATTGCACAAGCTTCTTTTACAAGAAAAAGAAAAAACGTCATTGTTGTCGTACAAGAAAATTATGGATTTTTATTGAAGAAGATTTTCAACCTCAAAACCATCTAGAAAAGTGTGCCCTAACCCAAGGAACTCTTTGGCACCTTCATCGCACCTTTTCAATGGGTAGATCTCCCGAAAAGTGAAACCCTAGTTTTCACCAGTACCAGAAGTACCAGAAGTACCAGAAAACTAAAAGCACTAGTCCATAAATCTGTTGGTCAAGTTTGAGGGGGAAAAATTTGGATTTTCAAAAATCTGATTGTACCAGCATACTCACTTCAGCTCAATGCATCTAGCCATTGGATCAGAATTTAAAATTTTGAAGTTTGAAAAATTAGGGTTTCCTCATAAAACCCTAAGTTGTATTTGCAGTTGCAGTTTCAGAATAAGTTGTAGTTGCAGTTGCAGTTGAAGTATCAGTTGTAGTACCAGTTGCATTCACCCTTGAAATTCTTAAGAGTTGGTAATTATTATCGTTGCTACCAGATGGTGCCACTACCTGCAAATGCTATCAGAGGTATGTACTCACATATGTTTAAACGGTTAAGCTTTAAAGGGTATTTGTAGGAGAAGGGATCTCTTTCCATAGATCCAAAAGGATCTCAAGATCCAACACATTCAGAGGAATATTGCAACCCAAGTTTGATTATTCTGATATGCATATATTTTTTATGACATTATTTTGATCTAGGTTGCATGTTGAAGCTATGACCATCATACTAACCTTTGGTCAAAATTAAAGTCAAGGTATTAGATGGATTAAAGTTGAGATCA
>SNQJ01S0059507.1:114622-140227 GCA_010110895.2 Picea sitchensis
TGTTGAGTTAGGACGTGCCTGTGGCTGAGCACAAGGTGAATGTGGGAAATCCCAAAAGTGTTGGGCACATCATCATGTGAAAAGAAATGAAGATGATGTGATGGCCTCCTCTGAGCAGCAGAGTTGATGAGAAGACACTAGGAGAAAGTAGATCTATTGAGTGGACGTGCCTGTGGACGAGCACAGGTGAACGTGTGAAGACCTGGTTCATCTGTGTAATGAAATGAATCATGTCCATGGCATCCCTATGGATGTGCCCCTAGTGGATGAGCACTAGTGGGTGTATCATATCCTTTGCTATATATTGTTCAAGAGTTAGACCTACCTGTAACCCTAGTTATTATGTAAAGGGTACAGGTCGACCCCACCTTAATGTGTTTAATAATAAATGTAAAATATAATTAATATTGATATTAATATTAATTATAATAATAATAAATTATATAGTGACTTAGAGAGGTCGGACCTGTTGAGACAATAGATGCCTTTATTGAGTGGTCAAGTCTAGTATAAGTAAGAGATGATTCTCCATTGTAGAATCATATCTTCCTTGTGAGTTTGGAAATTTCAGCAAACACTTCTACTTGGAAAAGTGGCGCACCTCTCTTGGGCGCTAGGATTTCTAGGGCTTAAGCACCCTCTTGTGTGCTAAGTCATTCTTGGTAGTGAAAGGTCTTTCTCTTAAATAATATAGCATAGTATTTGGCTGGGTTTTTCTTCCTTGTTTGAGAAGGGTTTCCCAGGATATATCGTGTCTTCTTGTGCATGGTGTTTCTTCTTGTGATCTTGGTTGCTGCAACATTCTTGGTTATGGTTAAGACATGATGAAATTAAATGAACTACATGCTTAACCTAGCTTATGAAAAATAAACAAAGTGAAGGTCCAAGTGACCTCGTGCCTTCATGAAAATATTTCCACATATCAAGGCTCTACAAAGACAAACAGATTCGCCCTCCAAGGGTCAACAATTCACAATACCATGCCAAGTAATCCATATTTAATAAAAGAACCACCCAAACATGTTCATCAAATCCCCCCTTTCCAAAATAAATAAATGCTCAAAGACCTTATACAACTTGTCAAATTTAAGTTTGGGAGGGTTGTCATGGTGACCTATTGGGTGAACCAATTCCTCAAGTAGGGGATGTTCCCAAGGAGAATCCTCTCTAGGTCATGTAGTGAATATGATGTGGATGGGGTTAGACTTCTAGGTATGTGGTTTCATGACATACAAGGGTTTGTATTGCTCATTTATGGGTGTCTTTATTGAGGGATAGCTACATCCATTTCCTCTTTTTGTGTTTAAATCATATTTTTCCAAGCCCTTTATTATTTATTTTGCATGTGATCCCAAGTTGAAGACAATAAGGGGCACTAAAAAGGAAATGCATAGTCCACATACGCTATGCCTTGGTTTGTATGATTTTCCAAGTTGAATTCAATAAGGGGTACTAAAAAGAAATGCATAGCCCAAAAATGTTCTACCTTGGAAAGGATGATTGATCAATTGGTTATTTATTTTATGGGTCCCTCATTTTCTTTTGAAGAGGCATTTCATTACTCTTGGGACCTCAGGGTGACCTTTTATTGCATGATGTTTTTTTGCTAAGGCACCTCCGAGCCTAGTGTCATGTTCTTCCCATGAAATGAGGTACATTCCCTTATGTTGAATTTTTACTTATACAGCTAGCAGTTACGGTTCTTATTTATTATTATAATGATTTAGCACATTAGTTTCATAAATAAGATCATTGAAAGAGAGGAAATCAAAGAAATAATAGAGACACGTGGATTATCCTAGGAAACCCTCATGGGGGAGAAAACCCAGCAAAAACTTCCTCAATATAGATATACCAAAGACCGAACAGAAGATCCTCCTCTACTCCTTCAATAGGAAGAGTAGTGCACCATCAAGAAATACCAAGACACAGACCAAGAACCCTCCTTGACGTCACACTTCGTTGCAGTAGCAGTTCCTCCAAGACTTGTGTACTTCTTCATAGTTTCAGAGCTAGTGTATGTGAGTGTGCAAATGAGGTGCTATCCTCCCTTATAAATAGTGGTATGTCCAGCCTAAAATTAGGTCTAGGCCGACCTGTCACTTTACCCTCTTAATTTACATTTAAATGTCAAGGCACAAAAGCGTCGACTTTTACAAAGGAACAATAGGGCCTAATTAATAAATATAATATAACAATATTATTCAACTCTCTCTTAGGTAGAATATTCTTCAAAGTTACAATATTTCAACACTCCCCCTTAACAAAATAGGTATTCTACTAACAACATTAATAACAACTGACTAGACTCAATACATCATCAAGAGGAGGGGATATCGTCATCAGTATCGGGAACACTGTCAGTCATATCTATAGGTCATCGAAATTTTTTCTCATCATCAACATCGGTAGAAACTGAACATCATCATCATCTATAGCATGGAGCTGGAGTAACATCATCATCAGCAGCAGCATGAAGTTGGAACATCAACATCAACAGCACAAAGCTAGAATAAAATCATCAACAGCACGAAGCTAGAACATCAGCATCTATATGTGGCAACAGAATAAGGCAGGTGCATCAACAACAACATATGTGGTACTCTGACAGACCGTCCTTATCGGACCTTCGAGATTTTCCCATGAATCGTAAGATTCCCTAATATATATAATCCTAACTGAGCTACCATGTGATACTCTGACATATTTTCCTTACCGGACCATAGGGATCTTTCCAGGAATCATAAGATTCCCTAGGATATAAAATTATAACTGAGCTACCACTATTGACCAGAGCTGGCATATACATACACAGGTACTCTGACAGACCGTCCTTGCCAGACCTTCGATATCTTCCCAGGGATGATCAGTCCCCTAGGATATAAAATCCTAATTGAGCTACTCGTTGTTGGTCAGGATACTATAGTATCATCGGCATCACTCTCCCTTTCAAGGGAGGTTCTTTCAGACAACACCAAGTTTATCTCGGAAGTACTCAAAATTCACACAAGACAGAGGCTTAGTCAACACCTCTGCAAACTRCTCATATGTGTCAACACATTGGAACTTCACAACTCCCTTCTATACCATATCATGAATGTAGTGGTATCAGATCTCAATGTGCTTCATCTTGTCATTGAACATTGGGTTCTTTGTCATATTTATGAAACTATGGCTATCACAAAATATTATGGTAGCTTCCATCTCTAGGTCAAATAGACATGTCAACAACTTTGGAATCCATATGGATTCACAACTGGAAGAACATGTTGCAATGTACTATGCTTATGTCATACTGAAAACAATACTAGATTGCTTCATGCTTTTCCATGAAGTCATGGATGACCCTAAACTAAAACAACATCCTGAAGTGTTTTTTCTGTCTGAAGCACTTCCAACCCAATCTAAATCAATATAGCCATATAATATGAAGTCACAATCTCCATTATAACAGAGGCCATAGTCCAACGTACCCTTAAGTTATCTCATCACATGCTTTGTAGCTACAAGGTGAACATGTCTGGGCTCCACCGGATACTGATTCAAGGTGTTCACAGCAAAGCATATATCCGATCTGGTATTTTTCAGATACATCAACGAAACAATCATTTGTCTATATAGAGTAACATCAATTATTTATGAAGAAGTATCATCCAATAACTTCATATTCATCTCCATAGGAGTGGACATGGATTTATAGTCCATCATGTCGAATCTCTTCAAAATTTCCACAACATACTTTCCTTGATAAAGGAAAATATCTTCTGGGCTCTGCCATACTTCAATACCTAAGAAATAGTGCATCGGGCCTAGGTCCTTCATTTCAAATTCAGCAGCAAGCCTCTTCTTACAATCTGTGATTAGTTTTTCTTCATCTGTCAAGAATAAGTCCTCCACATATAGCAGCAATATAATTGGTCCATCATTCTCAATCTTAAAGTAAAGGTTGGGATCAGCTTTACTCTTGGTAAATCCCAAGCGCATCATAAAACTATCAATCCTACCATACCAAGCTCTTGGAGCTTGCTTCAACTTCCAGACATGAGTCTTCTTGTCATTTACTTCAAAACCAAATTTTTCACATCACATTGTACCAACCTGGTACATTTGCTAAGCTGCAACTTAATCTGCACAATCATGTGCTAGATCTATGTGCTTTCTACAAAGCACTATATGTCTCATTGCATGAGAGTATGTCCTCTGCTCTCTTTGAAATTGTTCCTCTGGAACCGGGACTCTACACCTACAACTGCTATTTCTAAAGCTGAGAATGACTTCTCTATTTTCATTGTAGTTGTTGAACTCTGAGAGTAGCTCCTCTACTCTATCATGAAAACAACTTCATCTGAAACTGAGAGTGGCTCAATCACTGACACTGAGGGTAGATTATCCTCTTTCTGTAGAGGTAACTCAATATTCTATTGTAATCATGTCTCCATGGATGAACTCATATGATGCACCAACTGGAACTGGAAATAACTCAATCTCAAATACAGGGATTTTCATACCTGTTTCCTTTAAATATTATATTGTATCGGCTTCTTTTAATGAATCATTTTTGTTCTATATATACTTCTTCTGATTACTGGAGCAAGTGTCTCGTCATAGTCTTCTCCCTCTTGTTGGGAGAATCCTCTGGACACAAATCAGGCTTACTAAGAGTCTTGATTTCTTCTAAGTCTACAAAAACTTCATAGTCTCTACAGGATATACTCAGTGTTAAATACCAAGTCTAAATATGAAAAGTTGATTCAAACTTCAAACAAATCCTGCTTCCTGTTAAGGTGGCTTCATTATCCATTGACTAGGTCTAATGTGAGTTCTATTCTAATCTTTGGTCATCTTTGGAGCCTTCTGCTCCTTACAATTAATCTCCATATGAGATACTCTATTTCTCAAAAGTAGATTCCTCTTCATATTCTTTGGGACATGGATGTATAAGTTCATGTATACAACTTGGATAGTATGCTCCATGTCTCATATAATATGTTTCCTCCTGTAACTGTCACTTCATCAGGGTTATCACTTATGACCTGCTCGGAACAAGAACAACAAGGGAGAAACAACAGACAAGAATAATACTCTTTATAATAATAATAAAACAATAGCAAGAACAATCGTCACAGTAGCTCCTTTAGAGATATCACTTGTGATCTGCCTGAAA
Source organism: Picea sitchensis (assembly GCA_010110895.2). Taxonomy (NCBI): domain Eukaryota; kingdom Viridiplantae; phylum Streptophyta; class Pinopsida; order Pinales; family Pinaceae; genus Picea; species Picea sitchensis. Next base: position 119,787 of record SNQJ01S0059507.1, read on the forward strand.
CAAGGGTAAAATGTAAGAAATACAATAATAAGGAATGAGAGAAACACTCTTATAGTGTTGTGATCAATCATTCCTCCATGGTAACCTGGAAAAATAACAAGAAGTTTCTCCTCGAGGAGATGTTAGTTATATCTAGTAAATGATTACAATAAGCATTTATCTCAATAGTGCTCACATGCTACCAAGTATTCAATAATAAAAAATTGCAAAGATTGTGATCACAACTATAGTGTTTAGCAGTTATCAAACTTGATATCTGTAAATTTGAATCTTATCAATTTAATCAATCAAACTTGGAAACTGGAGTCTTGTCCTCAAGAATGAGTGTGTTGTTTTTCTTCCAAGTCTCCTTCACTCAAGATGACAAGTATTTTCTTCAGCTTGTCCTCTATAATAAGAAAATATATTATCTTGACAGAAATCTGAGTTAAGGAATAAACTCTATAATCTCAACTTTAATCAATCTAATACTTTGACTTTAATTTTGACCAATGGTTAGTATGATATCTTCAACAGATCAAAATGCAACCTAGATATTCATAAGATTACAATAATTACATAACAAGTAGAGGCATATCAAAGTAATCAAACCTGGGGTGAATAGTTCTTCTAAATGTGTTGGATCTGAGATGCCTCTGGATCTACAATGGTTGTTTAGAAAAAAAGATCATTTCTCCTACAAATATCCTTTAAAAATAATGATACAGTTTAAAAATATGTAAGTGCATACCTCTAACAATATCGGTAGGTAGTGGCACCATCCAGCAACAACGACAATAAGCAACAAACCTTTAAAACTTCAAAGGTGTTGCAACTTGTAGTTTAAAGGTAGCTAGATATTTGTTAGGGCAAGACGCACTAGGACAATAAAAATCAGTCCCAACACTTCACAAAAACTTTCACTACAACTGATATTGCCACTTAGGGTTTTATCAAGAAACCCTAATTTCTCAAAGTTCAAATTTAAGAATTCGGATCCATGGACTAGATGTGCCTTCCTAGGGAGAGTTCCTAGGTGTGGTTATTTTCTCCAATGTCCTCCTCAAACAAGGAAAACGTCACACTTAAGGTTTATGTAAAATCCCTAATTTTGCAGCAGTTGCAATACTGAAACTGAATCTTGGAGAGGATGCATTGAAGCTAGCCACTTCTTATAAATCGTGATTTGGTCTCTTTCAGGCCTGCTATGATACCATGTTGAATTTTTACTTATACAGCTAACAGTTATGGTTCTTCTTTATTATTATAATGATTTAGCACATTAGCTGCATAAATAAGATCATTGAAAGAGAGGAAATCACAGAAACAATAGAGACACACAGATTATCCTGGGAAACCCTCATGGGGGAGAAAACTCAGCAAAAACTTCCTCAATATAGATAGACCAAAGACCAAAAAGAAAATCCTCCTCTACTCCTTCACTAGGAAGAGTAGCGCACCACTTAACCAAGAAAAACCAAGACACAGACCAAGAACCCTCCTTGGCGTCACACTTAGTTGTAGTAGCAATTCCTCCAAGACTTGTGCACTTATTCATAGTTGCATAGCTAGTGTATGTGAGTGTGAAAATGAGGTGCTAGCCACCCTTATAAATAGTGATATGGCCAGCCTAAAATTAGGTATGGGTCGACCTGTCAATTTACCCTCTTAATTTACATTTAAATGGCAAGGCACAAAAGGGCCGACTTTTACAAAGGCACAATAGGGCCTAATTAATAAAATATAATATAACAATATTATTCTACTCTCTCTTAGCTAGAATATTCTTCAAAGTTACAATATTTCAACACCTTCTTGGGTCAATAAGCCTGAAAACCTAAAAGATGGGGAAACGTGTTGAAGTTTGAGTAGCTTCGGAAGGTATTCTTATTGTATTAGACCAAGTCAAAATCCTAAAAGAATAATATTATGTTGTATTTGTAAAGTTGGCCCTATTGTGCCTTTGTAAAAGTAAAATGTAAATTAGAAAGTTTCGTAAGTACAAGTCAGACCTAACCTAATTTCAGGGTGGCTCAACTTGTATTTATAAGAGGCTATGCACCTCATTTGGAAAATACACAACACAAGCTCTCTTTCTCAAGGAAAAGTGTGCAATTTTTAGAAGGAGACGCAGCTACAGAGTAAGGTTGTTTTCGTGGAGGGTTTTGGTTATCTGTCGGAGGCCTATCTTGGTCTAGTGGTGCGCTACCCTATTTTGGTTAGGGTTTTTGGTCTATCTTCTAGTTATCTTTTGTTTTGTGAGACCTCTTTGGAGAGAGACGTTGTACTTGTTGACGAATCTATATTGAAGAAGCTTTGTTGGGTTTTCTCCCCCAAGAGGGTTTCCCAGGATAAATGTTGTGTATATTGTGGATGTCTTTCTTTTAGTGATCTTTATGTATGCAGTGATTGTTCTAATTGTTACAAGTTAAATAATATTGAATACACTTCACTGCTCAAGCGAAATTTTAACATGGTTTCACAACGGGTCTGAAAGAATCCAATTTCACATTCTAGAGGAACTCACTGGGTAAAAAGAGATCATAGGAAGACTCTCCTAACCCTAGCGCATATTTTCCCTTGACCAGTTTTAGAGTTCTCAAGTTTTAAAAATTTAGGGTTTCTGCATAAAACCCTAGGTGATGACATCACCCTCTTTCTGAAGGACATTGGTAGAAGTAAATCCATCAAGGAGTTCTTATAAGGAGGGTGCACCTTTCCCTTGGATCAGAATTCCAAAATTCTCAATTTCAAAAATTAGGGTTTCCTCATGAAACCCTAGATCAAGATGTATAGGCAGATGCTAACTAAAGTTGGAGCAAATTGTCTTGGCTTAGCACACTCTCTGATAAGTTCAAAACCTTTCTTTGAAAATTTTTTATTTTCTTATCATATTTTCGTTCTAGGGCAAGATGACTTCCAACACTAAGCTTGATGAGAAGCTTGAGGGTGTTGATAACTTTCGAGCATGGAATTATAGACTAATGTTCACTAGAAGAGAATTATCTAGAGGGTTTTGTCAAAGAAGAAGTTCCAAAACCAAAGGAAGATGTGGCCAAGGCAAAGTACAAAAAGGATATGGTCAAGGCAAAGAGAATCATTGTTGATTCTATCAAGGATCATTTGATCCCTCGTGTCTCATCATTGACAACTCCGAAGCAAACGTTTGATGCCCTATCCCAATTATATGAAGGAAAGAATATCAACCGAAAGATGACGTTGAGGACACAGCTTAAGAGTGTGAAGATGTAGAGTTCAAAAACCATTCAATCCTACTTCGCAAGGGTGTCTCAAATCAAAGACTGGCTTCGGCTCGAGAAATTATTCAGGTTGTAGAGAAGTATGGTACTCCAGATGGATCCTTCATAGAAAGAAAGAGACCACGACCATACTCTAGTTACATGGCATTGCTAAGTGGCATCATTGTTGTTGAGCCTCCGTGTTATGAAGAGGCTGCAGAGAAGAAAGAATGGAAGGATGTCATGATTGAGGAGTACCAGTCCATTGTAAAGAATGATGTTTGTGATGTGGTTCCAAGACTGAAAGAGAAGACAGTGGTAAATTCCAAGTGGACTTACAAGACGAAGCATTCAGCAGATGGCAATGTTGAGAAGTACAAGGCAAGGTTCGTGTCACGTGGTTTCTCCCAGAAAGAAGGAATATATTATGAGGAGACATTTTCTCTTGTGGCAAGATACACTTCGATTAGAGTTATACTTGTGATAGTTGAAGTAATGAAGTGGAAGGTACACCAAATGGATGTGAAGACATCTTTTCTAAACGATGTAATAGAAGAGGAAGTGTATGTGGAGCAGCCACAAGGTTTCGAGACACATGACAGTCAGACACATGTGTGCAGATTGAAGAAATCCTTATATGGATAAAAGAAAGCACCTAGGGCATGGTATGGTAGAATTGAAAGTTTCCTGATGAGCTTGGGATTTACCAAAAGTAAAGCAGATTCCAACCTTTACTACAAGGTTGTAGATGGTTGACTAGTGATATTACTATTGTATGTGGATGACATGTTTCTAATAGGAGACGAGAAGCTCGTCACTGAAAGTAAGAGGAAGCTTGCTACAGAATTTGAGATGAAATACATGGGTATGATGCATTATTTCTTAGGTCTAGAGATATGGCAGAGACTGAGTGATATTTTCTTAACCAGGGAAAATATATTGTAGATATTCTGAAGAGATTTGGAATGATGGATTGTAAATCCCTGCCTACACCGATGGTGACGAATTTGAATTTATTGAGTGAAACATCTTCAAACACAATGGATGCCACCATGTATAGACATATGATTGGTTCGTTGATGTACTTAACGAACACAAGGCCAGATATATGTTTTGTTGTGAACACATTGAGTCAGTATATGGTTGAACCTAGAAGTGTTCACTTGATTGCAGCAAAACATGTGATGAGGTACCTGAAAGATACAATTCACTGTGGACTCAGATATGTTTCGGATCATGAGATAAGCCTAGAAGGCTTTACTGATTCAGATTGGGTTGGTAGTGTCACAGACCGGAAGAGTACATCTGGATGTTGATTTAGTTTGGTATCAGTTATGATCTCATGGTTCAGCAGAAAGCACACTAGTGTGGCGCTCAGTACTGTTGAGGCTGAGTATATAGCAGCATGTTCAGCTAGCAGCGAAGTAGTGTGGCTTCGGAAGTTGCTTGCAGGATTGTTTGATCTCGAGTTAGAGGTGACTTGTATCTAGTGTGACAACCATAGTTGTGTGATGTTCTCATAGAACCCAGTGTTTCATGACAAGTTCAAGCATATCAAGATCAAGTACCATTATATCAAAGATATGGTGTAGAAGGGAGCAGTGAAGCTCCAGTATGTCACTACAGATGAGAAGATAGTAGGTGTGTTAACCAAGCCTCTGTCAAGAGTGAAGTTTGTGTACTTTAGAGACAAGCTTTGTGTGGTCTAGAAGGACTTCCCTAGTAAGAGGGAGTGGTGAGTTACACATGCGACTCCAGGGTAGCAGAGTGTGGCAGTAGCAGTGGGTAGTCATTCATGGGCACATTACTAACTATGGCACCAGTCAGCATGACCTCGCAGAAGGTCAGTGGATGTCGAGCCTTCGGGACTGGCAAGTTTCCCAACTTTTCAATCTAGAGGGCCAACCTGTGTGGTTGGAGGTGTTTCCTAGCATTGGGATAGATGGGTAGTGTGTGTGCACTACATCACCTTATCCTTGTGATTAGATCCCTAGTCATTGTGGACCATTGCCTGGTGTGTCAACCAGAGGTTACTAGTTATGTATGAACTATATGTCAGATTTTGTGTGATCCGGCAAGTTACTAGTTCTGTATGAACTAGATGTCGAATTCAGTGTGTGTTGGAGAGTTACTAGTTCTGTATGAACTAGATGTTAGATTATGTGTGAGCTGGAGAGTTGCCTAATTATGTATGAACTAATTGAAGCCTCATGATGACATAAAATTTGGTGTGAGCTGAGACCATGGATGCATGATGTGCTTACAAAAATTCTTCAATATAGATTCATGGAAATTCAACAAGTCAATGGTCAAATGTACAAAAGTGCAGATGGAGTCATGACGTTCGTGCCATAAGAATACCTTCCTTGCTAAGGAGTGTTGAAGTTTGAGTAGCTTCGGAAGATATTTGTATTGTATTAGACCAAATTCAAAACCCTAAAAGAATAATATTATGTTGTATTTGTAAAGTTGGCCCTATTGTGCCTTTGTAAAAGTAAAATGTAGATTAGAAAGTGTCATTTGTACAAGTCGACCCTGACCTAATTGCAGGGTGGCTCAACTTGTATTTATAAGAGGCTAGACACCTCATTTGGACAATACACAACACAAGCTCTCTCTCTCAAGAAAAAGTGCGCAAGTTTTAGAAGGAGACGCAGCTACAGAGTAAGGTTGTTTTCGTGGAGGGTTTTGGTTATCTGTTGGAGGTCTATCTTGGTCTAGTGGTGCGCTACCCTATTCATAACCACTTCTTTTGTCGTCCTTTTCATTGGGATGGCCTCTACCCAGCGAGTGATGTAGTCTGTCGTTGTTAGGACCCATCAGCAACAGTTATTGGAGTTGTCCTTAAATTCACCAACAAAGTCCAGCCCCCATTGTTAGAAAGTTGCTTCAATCACCACGGGCTTTAAAGGGAGGGCAAGCAATCGTTGTTTTCCTAAAAAGAATTGACAAGGTTGGCATAATCTAATATATCGATGTGTGTCAGAGAAGATAGTAGGCCAATAATATCTTGCCTTCAAGATTTTATGAGCAATGATGTGATCAGCGAAATGACCTCCACAATATCACGAATGAAGCTCTGAAATTAATTTATTTTCTTCCTCTTTATTTACGCATCTGAGAATCACTCCATCGAGATTCCTCCATCCAAGACCTTGTGTCAGATAATACTTCATGGCCTTGAGTCTTAAAGCTCTTCTTTTGTGATCTACTACGTGTTCTGGACATGTAAGGTTCTTCAAATAATACATGATATCTGAATACCATTTGTCATTCTCGGTTTAACTTATGACAACGTTCACTTGTTCCTTTTCCCCAACCTCAATGGCTTCTTGATTTCCTTCAGTGAGCATTTTGGCCAATCCTTGTCCCTTTATTATTTTGGAAGGATTTATTTCCAAGTCATAGTTTTGGATTTGTGACATCCACTTTCCTCTTGAACCAAGACAATCATGTTGTGATAACACATGTTTCGTTGTTGGATTAGCAACAAAGGCTTTGATCTTATTATACCCCACATAGGTTCTAAAATGCTTGAGAGACTTAATAGGGGCATAAGTTTGCTTCTCAATAATTGTATAATTCATTTCTAAGTCCCTAAGTACTTTTCTCATGAAAGCAATTGGTGTCTCATCCCCTTCATCATTTTTTTAATCCTGCAATGGTGTCATTTGAAGCAAAGGAGAAAATGATGAAGTCTTTAGTAAAATTTGGGCTCACCGAGACTGGTGCAACAATTATGGCCTCCTTAATATGTTGAAAATCCATTTTTCAACTGTCATCCCATTCAAAACGAGCATCCCCTTTCAACAAATGATTCAAAGGTTTGATGATCTCAGTGAAATTTGGTATGAATCTTCTTATGAAATTAATTTTACCAAAAAAGGGTTGCAAGGATTTCTTATCCTCAGGGAGAGGAATTTTCTCAATTGCTTAAATCCTGGAAGGATCTACCGAAATTCCATCCTTGGAGATGATATGTCCCAATAACTTTCCCTTGTCTACTCCAAAAATCGATTTATTTGGGTTGAGATAGACACCATACTCTCTACATCTCTCAAAGATTACCCACAAAGGTTGAATGTGTTGAGTTCTCTTTTTGGAAATGGCAGTGATATCATCTTGGTAAATTTCTATAATTTTGCCTACCATGTCCATGAAATCATAGTCCATGGCACGTTGAAAGGTAGACCCGGCATTGATTAGTCCGAAAGGCATTCCTAAATACTTATAGGTTCCCCATGAGGTAGTGAAATCAGTCTTGAGTTGATCCTCCTCCTTTACTGACACTTGGTTATATCCTAAGAAACCATCAAGCATAGACATCATCTCTGCTCCAGTAACACTCTGCAGAAGGTGATCCATGTCTGGTAAAGGGTAATTATATTTGATCGATGTCTGATTCAAGATCCTAAAGTCAACAGACAATCTAATGTCACCAGTCTTCTTTCGAACGACCACAAAGTTGGATACCTAAGCTGAGTATTTAATGGGTTCAATTATTCCAGCTTCCACCATTTTTTGCAATTCCTTATGAACTTGAGGCGCAATCTTTGGCTTGATCTGCCTTAGTTTTTGTCTGAAAGGCTTTGCATCTTCCTTGAGGGGGATAGCATGTTGTATGAAATCTCTGCGATAATCTTTCAAATCCTCGTATGACCAAGCAAATACATCCTTGAACTCTCTAATGAGAGCTAGGAACTCCTTCCTTTCTATATGGGTTGTTCCCTTTCCTAACTTTACTAATCTAGGAGACACATCGGTGCCAATATTAAACTCTATAATTTCATTGTCTTTCCCATTTGCAGGTTTCCCCTTGTACATGTCATTTCGATCAAACATCCTTTCCAGGGGAGCCAACCCCCTTGGCAAGGAATTGTCAGACAAGTCTATGAACTTAATATCCCCCCTTTCATTCAGTAGTTTTATCTGAGTCTCTGAAAACTCACCTTCATTTTAGAGAAAACACAAAATCTGTTTTTTGTCATCAAAAACTTGTTAGTGTTCTAAGTTGTCAAGAACTGAAGGTATGGAATTTACTTCCACCTTGTCTTAGGGAGAATTTCCTCACAAGGTTGTAAGGTGGAAGCGGAAACAGCTAAGGCATCTGCCATGGAATTATCGTCTCTAGGGATGGCTTCGATTGAAAATTCATTGAAACTCTTCATAGCATCCCACACAACATCCCTATATTGTTTTAGCCTCAGTTTCTTGGCGGAAAAACCTCTCTTAACTTGGGAAACAATCAAATCTGAATCTCCTCTTACACGTAAGGACCTTATATTCATATTAATGGCAAGATTCAAACCCAGATAAGGGCCTCATATTTGGAAATATTATTAGTGCAATCAAACTCAAGCCTATATGAGAAACATGTAACTCCCTTATCTAGCGATATTAAGACTATTCCAACGCCTGAACCTGCACTTGAATGTGCACTGTCGAATTCTAAGGCCCAACACCCATTCTTTTTCTCCTCATCCTAAAACAGGGAGTTTGACAAGATGTGTGTGCAGTCAATTTCTTCGCTAACAACGTGAATTTGATGCGACAAACTTTCGTAGTTCCCATTCTTTTCTTGATGGGGGCCTCAGGGTATAAGACAACAGGATCCCCATTGGCTTTGAGATGATAATATAAGAAAAGTTATGATCAACACTCCCTCTTATTTCATTTATCCAATCCTTCGATAGTAGCAACCCCCATGCCTCTGGTACATCGATGACTATAACATATATAAGGAAAGACACGTTCAGAGATTTTTCAAGGCTTGCTTCCAAATCCTCAATAACCCCACAGATCGGAATTTTCCTTGAATCCATATGCCAGATGTTTTTGTACGATCATGTTATCTTTAATCTGAATTGTTTGACAAAGTGCATTGTCATGACATTTGTGGAGGCCCCACAATTCAAAGTACAATTGCGGAAAGATAAGTGATTTATGTTCAAAGTGACGAGAAAATGTGGGTGACTTCGGATTTGCCTAGCAGTGATGATTACAGGATCATCACCAAAGAAGGTTGGAAGCCACTATTTAAAACCTTTTGGGATTATGTGGGGTGATCCTGGGATCTTTGTGATATCCAACAGCTTGTATACATTTTTCTTCCCATGGTTCTTGGAACATATTTACAGCGGCAGGTGTAGGTAAGGGAGGTAGGTGAGGGTGGATGGATACTAGAGGTGGACAAAGGTGGAGGACTAGGGTGTTTAGGTGAGGGTCTAGGATGTTTAGGTACAGGTGGAGGACTAGGATAGTCCCTCCTTCGGGTTTATGTCAGAGTGGAGTCCCCAGATGAACTTTATGGAATGTTCATCGAGAATGAAAAGGGAACTTCCCTCAACTAGAGTCGTCATACATTTTTCGCCCATAGTTCTTGAAACATATTTACAACGACAAGTGTAGGTAAGCGAGGTAGGTGAGGGTGGATGGACACTAGGGTGGACGAAGGTGGAGGACTAGGGTGTTTAGGTGAGGGTCTGGGATGTTTACGTACAGGTGGACTAGGATAGTCCCTCCTTCGGGTTTGTGTCATAGTGGAGTCCCCAAATGAACTTTATGGAATGTTCATTGAGAATGAAAAGGGAACTTCCCTCAACTGGAGTCATCGGGAAATATATGGGTAAAGGCTTTGGGATCAAAGTTTGCCAAAGTGTCATTTAGGGTCCAAAATCCTCCTGAACAACGGCGCCAAAATTTTATCGCACAATCTGTAGCTCAAGCAAAGTCCAACCCAATCTACGAAAGTGTGACAACTATGAGAGTACCTACCCATTGTCACCCCAGATAGACTCCCCTCACTTTAGTGATAATGAAATCACCACAAGGGAGGAATCTTGATGACCCTAGGGGGATTGAGATGGAAAGTGTAAGAATGATAGATGAACACCCCTATAGGTCAAGATTGGAGGAGTAAGGCTTTGAGAATGAGTCTTGTAGATGGAGAATAGTTGCCAAGTATTTTTTACCTGCAAAATAATGTTAGACCTGCCCAGAAAAAAAACAAATGATAGATATACAAGCCTTAAACCAAAGGGGATTAAGCAAGAATCCTTGTTGTCCCCAATAGCAGCATTATGGAAATATATATATCAGCAATGTAAGATATCAATAGTTGCAAATTTAACCATTCGAATTCTAGTACAATATACCATATATAAAGCTAGCAATGACTAGTCAAACTTCCAATGATTAGAACAAGACTTCGGTGGTTGTGTTTGTTATATGATGTTATCAACGTGTTATTATGACAGCCAAGTGGTTGTAGCAAACAATTTCTACAACAACAAAATCTAACTACAAAAATCAACAATAATCTAGGTTCACTAATAAATTTCCGCAGTAGATTAGAGAGCAAAGAATGTAAGAAAGAGAGTATTGTTGCAACCCTAATGGTTGTAGCATTAAGTTTGTAATAGCAAAGAGAATTACTAGGCTAATCAAGATGCCCCTATGGCACAAGAAAGATTATAGTATATAGAATCAATTCCAACTTGAACAATTGCAATACCTCAAAAATTCATGCATACCAATGCAATGATTTTATATATATTCAATGCAAGCGCATTAGTCCCTTTATCAATTGGGTTAATGGAGTCTTTTGTGTAAGAGCTAGTTGTGTTACTTCTATAGGGGTGTAATCTTTTTTACTCCCTAGAGTAAACTAAACTAGCAAAGTAAATTTAGGAGTGTCCAAGTCTTTTTACTCCTCCTACAACCTTTGCAAAATAGTTTATTCAATGACAACAATGATAGATCTTGGTGGAGGGTGTATGCCCTTATACTCCGCCCTTATACTCCTCCAAGAGTTTAACAAATTAACCTTGTAACTAAGAAAAAAACAACACAAAGCATAAATTTCTTACCTAGTCCAAGAGATAGCTAGATAAACCCTTCATTACCAAGAATATTACATCACAAGAGCAAGAACAAAGCATCCAAGAGATAGTGCCTAGCTTATTCCTCCAATAGACAAGTAGTAGCATCCACAAGACATTCAAGAGAGAGATAGTGTGAATGGCCCAAGTAGGGGAAAAATTTCAACCATACAATATGTAATTCACAAGTGAGTTATGATAAAATGACAAAGGGGTGACCTCTATTTATATGAGGTCACCTAAAACCCTTTTGTCCATATTTCAAAATGTCAACAACAAATTAGGGAGGTTGACCTCCTCTACTTAGACCTTTACAACTCAAAATTAGATATTCATAAAGTAAAATCCCCTTTTAAGGGTGACATAGAGCATCTAGCAGAGACGTTGAGCCTTTGATGAAGGACGTGGGGCCTCCAAAGGCCATAAATCATGCCACCAAGTGCTCTAACATGTGCCAAGTGTCTCTCTCTCTCCATCAAACCACGCTATACCGCCATGAACCATGAAAACTCCATCAAAACCCCAGCCCATGTGATTTCTAGGGCATCAAGTGTGACGTTTTAGGCCTCTAAAGGCCAACGTTTGGGTGCAAGAGGCTGGAGTGTGATCTCCTCGTGGTCTAAGTCCCTCCAAAGAAAATGTTTCCTCTCACATGTGTCTAAAGAGGGGGCGCATCATCCAACCTGTGGGCTTCATGCCCCAAATGAAGGTCCAAGTGACCTTGTGCCTTCATGAAAAGACTTACACCTATCAAGGCCCTACAAAGATAAACAGATTCGCCCTCCAACGGTCCACAAGTCACAATATCATGCCAAGTAAGCCATGTCTAATAAAAGAACCACCTGAACATGTGCATCAAATCCCTTATTTTCAAAATAAATAAATTTAAGTATGGGAGGGTTGTCATAGTGGCCTATTGGGTGAACCAATTCTCAAGTAGGGAATGTTCCCAAGGAGAATCCTCTCTAGGTCATGTAGTGAATGTGACGTGGATGGGGTTAGACTTCTAGGTATGGGGTTTCATGAAATACAAGGACTCGTATTGCCTCATTTGTGGGTGTCTTTGTTGAGGACTAACTACATGTTTTTCCTCTTTTTGTTTTTAAAGCATATTTTTCCAAGCCCTTTATTATTTATTGTGCATGTGATCCCAAGTTGAAGACAGTAAGGAGCACTAAAAAAGAAATGCATAGCCCACATACGCTCTACCTTGGTTTGCATGCTTTTCCAAGTTGAAGTCAATAAGGTGCACTAAAAGGAAATGCATTGCCCACATACGCTCTACCTTGGAAAGCATGATTGATCAATTGGTTATTTATTTTATGGGTCCCTCATTTTCTTTTGAAGAGGGGTTTCATTGCTCTTGAGATCCTAGGGCGAGCTTTTATTGCATGATGTTTTTTTACTAGGGAACCTCCTAGCCTAGTGGCCCCTTTTTCCCATGAAATGAGGTATATGCCCTTCTTGGGTCAATAAGCCCAAAAATCTAAAAGATGGAGAAACGGAGGAGAAGAAGTGATGGAAGGTGGCAAGTATGAGTGGGAATGGTACGATGATCCTTCAAGGAGACCTCAGTAGCAACCTTTTCCCCGAGGGTGGCCACTTACTAGGAAACCCTAACACTCACCTAGGTGAAATAGCGCAAAAAGCATAATTTCTAAGCAAATGTTTTCAGAATCAAGAAAGGATCCTTAGCAACATGTCAAAATGCTCCAAATATTAAAATGACACTTACCATGATACCGGACTTGTTACCTCATGAAGCAAGACATGTTGTCCTCTGTGGGCCAAGTTGGGTGTGGTGGATGTTATTGCGATCGATCGGATGGTGATGTGTGGGATTATAGGGGTCCTTGCTTGTTCATCTACCTCTCGATACTCCATGTCTGCAACCTAAGGGTCTCGAGACATCATCTCCTTAGTTATCCCTAGAAATAGGGGGATAACATCTCTCTCCTAGCGATTGCACATAGATTTATGCACATGGCATATGCACCCATGGTTTTGGTAAGTAGTTCAAAGGTAAGTCGAGCAATAAAAAGAAGGATGAATCTCCCCTAGAAAACCGTAGAATGTTTATTATCATTGTTTCATCGTTTATTTTGAAGGTTGCACCAACCATTAGCATCTCCGCAAGATTTTTTCATGGATTTGAAGCGATTTTTTCTCCCTTGGGTGCAAAAATCACAATAGGCATAAGTGAAAGCATAAAGTTTTGACTTTGTTATTTAATTAAGTCATAATAGCAATTTTAAGCAATATTGAGAGAGATATAACACAAGAAGTTAACCTTTCAAATCTATAATTTGGTTTAGAACCCCGTCATACATTACAATTATCTTTTTGCATTAAAACCAAATTGCAATGGCATGCTTGCCATCATCATTGAATATTGACGACATTTTCATACTAGGGTCATAATAGTGATACAAAGCAATATTGAGACAAATACAACCAATCTTAGTTGTGATCATGTTCAACCTCAAAACCCCAATGAAAAATAAAGATCCATTGATTGTAAACATTTCTTATTTTTGTTTTTAAACACTATCTCTAATACTTAATAGTTGGATCTTGCATTTCATATAAACATGCATTTACTAACCTAAGATGGATACTTCCATTGAAAGTAAGCTTCTCTTAATTTTTGTTTCTACACACTAGCACAAGGTTCTTAAGATGGATATTTTATCTCCCCTCATTGAGAAATATATGGGTTTATGGGAAACCTGTGTAGAAGAGGCCCCTCAAGAAAATTATCCTGAATATGTTCAAGGATGTGAAAAACATACTAGGACGTGTTTACTTTGAAGTTGAAGAACTTTTCAAAGAAAACTATGCACAATTCAACATTGAATTCATTCATATAAACATATTGCTTCTAGATCATCAACTAGATAAACTACAAGATAACATCATTCTCATTTCCCATAATCATGTAGGAGGGATTGATCAACAATTTGTTTTATCCCTAATCATGGACAAGCTTGATCAAGATCTGTCTCATTGCAGATCTACATAATTTTTGGGTATGCACAAAAAGTGGAAGCCGGTGTTTTGGTTTATATTGAAGCCTCTAATGAGGATTATAAGGCTCTTCCAGAGGAACAGAGGCCCCCAATCGTAGCTTCAACAACTATTAAGGTTATCAACACACAACTCATGGTAGCCAACTTGTTCATTACATTAGGCATTATTCTACCAATATTGACTCCAACTATTCAACACACCCAAATCAATTTGCTTACTTCATTCATTCAACACAGTCAACAAACAGTGAATCTCACGTCACTGGTTGGAAATTGAGTCTACCCATATATGAGACCTTGGCTTATAGATGTACCTAGTGGACTTCTTTAATGCAAGCGTTGAGGGAAATACTTTTCGAAGGGAGGTGATATGTTATGACCCTATCAAGTAATATAATAAAGGCCTAAGGGTCTATTAGGAAAAGGGCTTGTATTAATATTAAAGTGACGAGTGTAGATCCACATTTTCCTTTTAATGACAAAACAGATTTTGTACACATGGTATACGTACCAATGGTTTTGGTAAGTAGTTTTAGGTCAACAAAGGCTATAAATAAAAAAGATCATCCCATACAGTATATGGCACATTTATTATAACTAGTTCAACGTTTGTATTGGAGGTTGCCCCCACATTTTATTATAATTGGTTCAACATTCGTATCCTCCAAGTGACTTGGAGAGTTCCCCCTCTTGAATAAGGTGGATAATATAGTGGTTTCCATCCTATTGTGTCATCTCAATGAGCATCGATGACATATCTTCATTGCACATTGTTAACAGCAAATGCAAGAACATAGCGTTACCATGATATGGATGAGATTATGTTTATTTCAACCAAGGGATCTACTACTACATCAAGGTTTCCTCTACACATAACTAAAGCAGGAACTTGCAAATCTTTTTTGAATAATGCACTGCTATGCATACCTTCATTATCTCTAGGTTGCCATATCCATCAGTGTTCAACAAACATCTCAGGAATTCACACCTTTTTCAAACATTTCTCAACTCGAGCCAAGTCTCACAGTTTATCTGTCAACTCTTGGACTTCTTTTGTCCCTGGGTTTTAATTCATTATGATCCAAACTCCTTTCTAATTTGGGTCTCTTCTCTCCTTTCCCTGATTGCTTCTAGGGGGGGCTCAAGGATTCATTTTTGCTCTACATAATCCCAACCATCTTCACTCTCTTTCTAGTCGTCAAAGGATCATTGTCATTTTGCAATTTTTGGTATTTATCTCCTTCCATCTCAAAAGGTGTAATGTATCATGTGTATAGAGTTCACATAAATAATTGCAAATGATTCCAAGAATACCAAAAATACAATGGTGTTGTATGTCGTCATACTCTGCGTGCAGAACAATGGCATGTATCTTTGCACTTAGTAGAATAACAACAGAGTTGTTACTATTATGCTTAAGCTCTAAATACGTCTCAACCTTGTCAACGCCCTTGCTACAATTCTTGACCCTAAAAAGGGTTTCAATTATTTCCATGATTCCATTTTCTTTTGGTGAATCGACCTTGCTTCCACATGATGTGTGAACAATCATTCCGTGAATGTTTTGTTAGCATCACATGTTCTACAAAAAATTGAATTTGTTCATGGTCCTTGTGTTTGACAATGGAGTTATTACTATCTTGTGCTTAAGCTTTGAATACATCTCGGCCTTGGCAATGCCATTGCTACTATTCTTTACTCTTAAAAGGGTTCAAATTATTTCCTTGATTCCATTTTCTTTTTATGAATCAACCTTGCTTTGATGATTCCATTTTTTTTGGTGAATCAACCTTGCTTCCACAAGGTGTGTGAACAATCATTCCATGAATGCTTGTTAACATCACATGTTCTACAAAAACTAAATTTGTTCATGGTCCTTGTGTTTGTCGCATTTGTCTTCTTGCCTTGATTATACCTTGGTTTCCCATTGAGTCCTCTTTTTGGTTCATGCCTTTTGGGATTGACCAATTTCTTCATGTTATGCTCTTTCCTCTAAAATTTCTGATGCCAATGTTCATTTCTATGAGCTCTATCTCATGGAGTTTTCTCCTTTTCTCCCTCCGTTTCTATGGTTGCATCAAGAGCTTCCACGTATATTTTAGCATTGTTTCTCAGACACTTCACCTAATACTAAGGCATAGTCCAAAATTGAACTACTGTAGCTTTTAAGGTTCTGGGTACTCATATTTGAGTTGTCCAAATAGAGCCTTTACCTTGAATCATAGTGTACCATATCTTCTCCTTTTCATGGACTTAGCCTTCAACTAGTGAAAGTTGAAGGTTTGTAATTGGAATACCCGAATGACTCCTTGAACTTATGTACTACCTTGGACCAACTCTTAAAAGACCCCCTTCTATTGACTTTTCAATTCTTGGTTAATGTTGTGCCTTTTAGGGTTCCTTTAAATGTCGCCCATTTGCTTGACTAATCTTCCCCAACTCCCTGCCACAAGGAGTCTAAAATAAATAAGTGATTATCTGCTTTTGTTGAATCATCAAAGGTAGGCAGCGTTGAAATGTTTGTCCAACACTAACATTATTTCTCCTTTTCTTATCTTCATCAGAGATATCTTTGTACTTTCTACGATGATCTATTTTCCTTTCTCTATTGTCTGTTTTTTTGTTCTCTGTGGGACTCATCAGAAGACTTCATTCTAGCATTCTATAATGGCTCGTGCTCATCTTGTGTTCAAATTCAATTTCAAATAATGGCTTACCAATCTTGCACTGTTTCACATGCCCTATTCTTCAAATCTTCTTTTCTTTCCCCTTGCCATGTCCCGTGGTTACCGTAGACTCCCCTGTTCTTGGTATTGTTATGGTTAGGATCTCCACTTGTACCTTGTTTGTTTTGAGTATCTTCATTGACAACATTTTTCTTTGCCTTCCCTACATGATGTCATGCAACTCAAACAATTAGTACCCTTCTAGCTCATGTGCAACAAAAACCCACGCATGTTCCTGCTGACTTGGACCCAAAATAACCCCACCACAATATGAGTAATTAAAAGCTGATCCCAATAACTATTCTATTCTTACCTGCTTGAAAGGTGAATCAACTGCAGAGTCTTCTGGATCTTCAGTTAGCTTACGAACATCATAACCTGGCTTCAGGGAAAAGAAATGGAACCAGTCGATGAAGCAAAGGCAGGAGCATAGCCACTAGTTGTACCACTTAATATTCTATCTTTGACCCAACTTTCGTTGTAAGTGATATAGTGAAGATCTTCATTCGCCAAATAGGGACTATTAAAACCATTAGAATAATACTTGTATGAAGCATATACCGATGAGCTATGGCTCCTTATTTGGCCTTTTTATTTGGAGAATTGTTGTGAAAGGATCTGCCTGCCTGCTGTTCACCAGACTCACATTATGCCTTCCAGTTCAATCCAGTTTGCCTGACAAGCAGAGCTGGTTATTTGTTTGTTACAGACTCTCATATCTTCCTGTATGCAACTCTGCCTTTGATGGACTATCCCCTAAAAAACTATCCCCCTTATAAGACCCTGCAGCGAGTTCACTAGTTATGATGATGCCCTCCACTCTCTAGTGGTATGATTCTCTTTCCTGCAATAGGTCTCCATGAGTTCAATGCAAATGCCTCCAAATATTGAGGAGATCTATACCCAACAAATATTATCCAGCAGAAATCATTTCCAAGTATGCTCTCTCGGCCAATTATCAAGTTCTCGTCATCATATGCAATAATGTTGCTAGAACTTGGTTTACCAGTTATGCAACATTCATACCTTATATGCATGTGCAAGCCACAGACATTCGTTGGATAAGATATGTATTTGCAATCTTCATGGCTGATAAAAATATCAATGACTAATCCTTAAAAATGTAAGCATTTGTCAGCAAAGAACATTACCGGCGGAAGGAAGATACACAGATAAATGGTCCATGACAGGAATTTGAATACAAATGCCTTGCATGCTTTTCTACAACAAATGGAGGACCAAGCAAACAAAATGTTACTATAATGCACCATCTTCTCTTGTAGATGGTATGTTGTGGGTCTCCTTGCCTGCACCTATGGTCTCTGTTCTAAAGACCATATAATTGTTATCAAGTGTTTGGTATGACAAACCCTCATCACAGGGGCTACAAGAATTGGAATGAATATCAAATTTTGGTTAATCTGATGTATTGAAAACACACAAATATTAAAAGCCAACAGAAAATTAGAAGTATTATAATTTCAAACTTAGAATGAAACTAAGCTAGGCCCAGTAACAGACAGCATCAAGAACTGTTAACTTATTTCCCTTTGAGATATTAGGACACCTCGCACATTATCAAATAAAACACATAAGTACGCAGATATCTGATAATCCCTTCATTGAATTGTTTTGAATAGACTACACCATTAGAAAGTATCAGGAGAGTCCACTACCTTCACTTTAACACGGCTGATCAGATACTCAGCAAGGATCAATTTAGTCATAAGCAATTACCATTGAGCCAGTTATCCAAAGTAACACTACCTTCAATTTTACCACAAACTTCTGGTATCAAGCTGCATTTTGCAGCTGAGGTCTATCCAGACTGATAGGATACCCAGCAAGGATCAATTTAGTCATAAGCAATGACCATTGACCCAGTTATCCAAAGCAGCAATGTAGATTGTAACATTACCTTCAATTTTACTCCAAAATTCCGGCATCAAGCTGCATTTTGCAGCTGAGGTCTATCCAGATATTGAGAAGCAAATACATGTGAGAAAAAACAGGTAATATATTTGTTTCAGTTTGCTCCACAAGACCCTGAAATAGAGCTTGCAAAGAATGTCTGCTCAATCTTCATTTCCTATATATACTTACACAGGCACAAGTTCATCTCTCTTTTGGATACGAAGCACCCATCTATTTTCCTGCAAGTCCATGATGACAAAGGTTTGTCAATAGTCGAACAAAGATATGTCAATTAGAGTCGAGACAATATCTCTCTAGTTATTGGAGAAATAATGAATATAGCGGAAATTTCACATATCTTCATTTCTTGCAAACTATTTTTGAAGCCCTGCATAAATCAAAATAGTCTGCATATCCTAAAATGATAACAAGTAGACATATAGAACAGAAACAAGTCGACAAATGACAGGAAAACAAGCATGCATACATGATGTCCAAGTCAGTCCAACACTTCAAATGGCATGCAATAATATATTTCTGTTGCAACTGATTCAACTGGACAGGGGCCTGGTTTTTCATCTCAGCATGAATATTTTGCACAGATCAAGTTCCAGCTGATTCAGCAATATAAACAGAAACAGCTACTGAAGCACTAAAAAGCTCGCATTCTATCATGTACTTTGACAGTACTTTGACAAAAAGCACAGTGAGTTGGAACCTCTGCAGCATTCAATTTAGCAAGATACTAGATAACTCATGCACCAACTTTCAGCACAATGAATTTGCCATTGTATAACTCAATTTTAACAAGAATATGCTTGCATGAGTGCACAATGTTTTAAATAACAGAAAGCAGTAAAATCACATGATAGTTTCCACTAATAACAGGCTCACAGCCATCTACAATAAATAGAGATTCCATAATCCACTACAAGCATTGGCCAGTGAGATATCATGAAATTCCAAAAATCCTCAAATAAGACATTAGTATGCAGATAACATCAAACATTAATATTTGACAAACAGCCTAGTAGTGAGCTAGAAGCTCTACAACACTCAACTTAGGTACTAGGTAACTCCTGCACCAACTTTCAGCCCAATCATTTAATACAACATCTAAGGAAGAAGATCTTGAGAGGACAACCTCATGAAGAATAAATAGCCTCTTCAGCACGTGATATCTACATTAAATTAAATTAAAAGGTACCAAGGACAAGTGTTTCTCATCACCTAGGCGCCTAGGGGTGAGAAAGTGTCTAATGTGGTCCCTAGTGCATTAATTTCATGTGATGTGAAATTAAAAGTGCCTTTATGAAAAGTAAGTGAAGTGGGTGACTAAAGGATCTCTTAATCACCACTGTCCATCTAATCTAATCTCCACCGTTGGATTAGATGACTCTTCACCTTCCCTCATGAGATCGAATTAGGGAAAGAGGTGCCCTATTCTCTTGGCATTCTTCATGAGACTTGGAAAGAAAAAGAGAGAGCGAGTCGAGCTGAGGAGTCCATTTGCAGACTAGAGCATGCATTCCAAGGCTGTTTCTGGCATGCAAATCGAGGTAAAGTACAGCAGAGTACAGAGGCCGTACCATATGGATTCTGGGCAGACCGTACAGCTGATACTTGGCACAGAAATCGAGAAATAGGACTGATTTTCTGAGTAAGACTGGCACA
>SNQJ01S0059509.1:42640-55259 GCA_010110895.2 Picea sitchensis
ATAGCCCTTGAGACATTTAATACCTAACTCATTTAATCCCCAACCATTCACTAGGAACACTACAACCCGACAAATAGATGACTCCACTAAATTAGGGTTTATGGTTTACATGATGAATTGATGATGGAAGAAAGTGGGAGTGTGAGTCAAATTTGAGTCCAGAAACCCTCCCATATCGTTAAGGCATATGAGTAGTCTATCCATGTCAAATTTCAATGCATTCAGAAACAGTTTGAAAAAATTTCAACGTTGGCCCCATTCACAGGTCACTGTTGCTCGTGTCTAGTCCTAGTACAATTTCCTTGTAAAATTGGTATAAGATATTTGGAGAATGATAATTTTGAAGGTGCTAGGCCTATTCCTACACACCACAACGAGATCACCTCTCATTGACAATTAGTGTATTGATCCCTTTTAATTTTGGGTTGTTAGTATTTTCAATTGCACGCACCTTTAAATCTAGTCAAAGTTCAATTAATTTCTCTTGTTACTATAGGGTTATAAAGCCTCATGATCCCAATGCCCATATGCCTCCAACCTTGTGATATAATGATCGTTGCATGACAACTGTCATGAAGGGTGACAACTATGACTAGGGGAAACTTTCAATTCAAGTCTAGGAATGACCAGGCCCAC
The DNA here is from genome assembly GCA_010110895.2 of Picea sitchensis. NCBI lineage: Eukaryota > Viridiplantae > Streptophyta > Pinopsida > Pinales > Pinaceae > Picea > Picea sitchensis. The sequence goes on from SNQJ01S0059509.1 coordinate 43,277, forward strand.
ATCAAGTGAAGGAAGAAAATTAAGAAGGTACATGTGTTGTCCCATTCCATGTCAACAACAACGCATCCATTCACTGCGAACAAATCGATGACTCCACTAAATTAGGGTTTATGATTTACATGATGAATTCATGATGGAAGAAAGTGGGTGTGTGAGTCAAATTGGAGTCCAGAAACCCTCCCATATCGTTAAGGCATGCGAATAGTCTATCCATGTTAAATTTCAATGCATTCAGAAATAGTTTGAAAAAATTTCAATGTTGGCCCCATTCACAGGTCACTGTTGCCCGTGTCTAGTCCTAGTACAATTTCCTTGTAAAATTGGTATAAGATATTTGGAGAATGATAATTTTGAAGGTGCTAGGCCTAATTCTACACACCACGGGGAGATCACCTCTCATTGACAGTCAGTGTATTGATCCCTTTTAGTTTTGGGTTGTTAGTATTTTCAATTGCACACACCTTTCAATCTAGTCAAAGTTCAATTAATGTCTCTTGTTACTGTAGGGTTATAAAGCCTCATGATTCCAATGCCCATATGCCTCCAACCTTGTGATATAATGATCGTTAGGTGACAACTGTCATGAAGGGTGACGACTAAGACTAGGGGCAACTTTCAATTCAAAATAATGTACTCCAGGAGGATGGATTGTTGGAGCGTTCGGATCACCCGAACACTGAAGTCCCGAAGTGAACTTGGACCATCATATCCAGAGGGATGCGTGGTGGAAATCCATTGCATCCGGGTGAAAGCGGACTGAGGAAGGTCGTGGACCGTTGATCCAATGCAAGAAGATTAACGCAAGGAGTATGTGGGAATTCAAAATTCCCTAAGGATCAAGCTCAGAAGAGACTAGCTCTTTTCAAAAGCGCAAATGAGGTCCAAGAGGCAAACTTGTTTAAAGTTTGTAAGCTCAGGAGGGAAGCAAAAGTCGAGAACCATACATCAGGGCTCGCAGGAAGTAAATCGAAGGTCGAATCCTTCAAGCACTTAGAAAATATTCTAAGTCGGAGCAATTCAGAAGCTCAGGAGGAGGAGTGACAATGGCCATTGGATCATAGTGAAAAGGACCAACAACCATCTGATCAGAGAAAGATGCACGAGCCTTAACGCTTCTCACATGCAGCAGAGAGAACTTACCAAGGTTTGAGACTTGAGATTTCCAAATCTTGGAGAGCCGAAAATCCGAAGTAAAATATCAATCGTCCGATCAGCCGGAATGAATCTAAATCGTCAGATCATCTAAAGTAAATCTCAGGCATCGGATCACTTGAAGTGAATCCGAGCCATCAGAGTTCAGAAGAGGCGTGGTGTAGATCTGTGAGCTTCGGTTAAAGTCCCAAAGTAATTCATAGTCGTCATATTTAGAGGAGACGTAGTGTAAATATGTGGTCTCCAGGTAAAGACCCAAAGTAATCCTTGATCGTCAGATCAATTGGACATGCGTCAGTGGATTATAACCTTCGGATAAAATCCATTGAGAAAAAGGGTGAAGTTTGAGATTTGAGATCTCAGAAGTCTAGAGACCCGAAGGAGATCTTGACCGTTGATCGAGAAGAGGGCCACAAGACCGTTGATCTAGTTGAAAGGTCAAACCTCTAAAGTAGATACATAGCCTTTGATTGAGAAGGATAGGTGTCCACAAATCGTCGACTCTGGAAGATTGGCGTATGGAAGAAAGGAAAGTTTGAGACTTGAGAATTCTGAAGTCCGAAATTCTGAAACAAATCATAGTTGTTGATTTGAAGGAGGTCAGATCTGATCCGCAGCTTTGAAAGGGATAGATATGAGCTGTCATTTCAGAGGCATCGTCAAGATCATGAGATCGGTGGTCCTGTAGAATTGTGGGGATCGGAGATGCCCGAACTTTAAAAAGTTGAGGGCAGGCCGCAATCCAAACCACGATTTTGAAGAAAGGACACGTGGAGGCTCGAGGAGAATTGTGGGTCAAAAGGTAGTTTGGTTTCAAACTGCCTTTGTCCGCACTCGCAGTTGTGTGTTTGCGTGAGGTTATTGCCCAAGTTCACCTCAAGGAGGGGCTTATCAGGAAAGGGGATAGCGCCCAAACTCAGAGATTCCCCAAGCGTGAAGGGAAGGTCGCGGGTACCATTAGACTTGCACCCGGAAGTCGAAAGGGTTAGCGTTTAATTATAGAGTGAGACCATCAGGGTCTCAGAGAGTCGTTTGGATTCAAAATTAGAGATCCTTGACCGAGAGGTCGAATTGGTTCCTCGACTTTCCAAATTAGAAACCATGATTGAAGAATCTATCCTTTAAGAAAAGCAAATTTTTTTATGCCTAGTCGTGGGTGTGTTATACTAACCATGAAGGTTGTGTTTATGAGAAGGATGTCTATGAGAAATATTATATTAGGTAGTGTAGAATGAAACTTAAGAAGGCAATGAAGGCAAATCGTGTAGAAGGAAACCGAGGAAGGTGGTGCACTCCCACCATCATCCAACTCAAAAATTAGTTGTCCTAAAAATCTTGGTTACTCTAGCCATCCATAACTCTTCCCCTCAATCCCTGGCCAATGAAAAGGCCTACCTAACCAGAATCCTATTTTCCAATGGATACTCTCTCTCTCTCTCTCTCAAATCACCCATGCTTTTCGCTCAACCAATAACCCTAAACCTAAAATCACCTCTCCCTCATCCCCTCCTCATGATCTCAACTCTCTGCCTTATATCCAGGGCACCATTGGTTACATCTTGAAGCTCTTAGCTAAAAAAAATATTAAAACCGTATTAAAACCTTACAAAACCCTAAAACAACTTTTTAGAGCAGCTAAAGATAAATCTGACCCGATGCTTGGCTAAGGAGTTTACCAAATTCCCTTCTCTTGTGGGAAATCTTACATAGGTCAAATACCAATGCAGTTATATATCAACGACAAACTTACCTCACATATTATTTATTAATATATCAATGGTTATATATCTTTTTAGTTAATAAAAAATATGATAATTAAAAAACATTTATTTTATTTTTTCATATAGAAATAAAACATTAAAGTTAACTAAGTATTTCATTACCTTTCATAAAAGTCAATAAACTAAATTGATTTCTTCATCATAGTATTTTAACAATATTACATTTGATTATAAAATTTTATGACAACTGAATATTATTTTATAAATTTTTAATCCATGAATGCAAATATTATTATTAAATATTTTATCCACAACAGAAACATATTATTTTTAAATTCCATCGTCGTCATCGACATCTTCATTATCATCTTTAACATAAATTCATAGCTTAAAGATTCTACACACTCTCTTTTTAAGGCGTATAATATTTTTATCAATTTGAGAGTTATACTAAGAGATATTCATCAAAATAGTGAACCAACCTCAAATATGATCATTTTAATTGTAATATCCTTACGATTTCAATTAACACCATTAATATGAAGACTCGCCTCAATTACTTCGACATTCTCATTCACCCACTTAAGAGATATACTAGTTATATGATTGGAGGTGTGGATATCAAGGACCTTTTAGATTGTGAAAAAATATGAAGCCTAATGGTCATGAATGTCCCAAAAACTCTACCATTTACGATTATAAAAATCTCAAATATGAAGTGATTGTATAAGGTGCACATTTTTCTAAGTTCGACGGGAAGTAAAAAGAACACACTCAAAACCCACATAATATCATATATTAAAGACATAAATTAGTGGAGGAGAGTGAAATAAGGGATGGGACTGCTATGTTTTTTTTTTAATCTCAAATAGTACCATAAAATAAGATTCCTACTCCTTTCCAAGATTTTTTTCAAAATGTGCATAAGATTTTTTTAGGATGAACACTTACAAGTCGACTAAATCCCACATTTATGTTTACATATTATGAAGAAATAAATATTAATTTATTTTTTTACAAGTCGACCAAATCCCACATTACTAAAAAATATCCAACATAAAATATGCTATTATTTAAGGAAACATTGAATTGTCCTTAAAAAGTGGTTATAAATAAATAAAGTGTATTACACAACATAGTGGTTTCGAAATGCATATATATATATAATGGAGTGTTAGTTAATTTTATGGTAAATGAATTTTTTTTTATTATATATTTGATAATGATTTAATAAAAAAATTAAGCATGAGTAGAGTTTTATCATAATCTAAGGTCTATATATGGTGAAACAATATCTTAAGGGGTTTTTCCGGTTTTGAATCCACTTATATTGTTAAAAGTTCAATTAGAGTTCAAAATCAATTGGAACTCTATCTTTCTATATTGTAAGATTTTGATGGCTAGAAGAATGCTTGATTATATGTTTATTAATGTACATTTTTAAAGTAAGTATAATTATCTGAGTGTGGAGGCTTTCACTATTAGTCATCATGTTGCTTAAACTTTTTAGAAGTAAACAGTGTGTAAGTTTTTGAAACATCCAACATTTTGAGTGGACACTCCACCCATCATCATGGACACATATAGGTGTAATAATGATAGAACAAGTGTTGATGATAGGATATAAAGGATAAAATCTAATGGATAACCAAACAAAGAATCAACACACAACACACACACATAAAATGTGAGACAAACACAACAATCAAACACAAGGTGACACACATCTGTCTTTCCACCCCATTCATTGATCATAAAAATGCATGCATATATAGGATGAAAACAAGTTCATCCGACTCCAAAACTGACATAACTATTATAGACACGATTTTAACAATCTTGATTTTGTAACTACCAGCATAACAACTTGATAATAATTCATTTCAAAAATGATTTCTATCACTCCCCCTTAATGGAAAAGTGAATTCTCTACAATTCCTAGCTTGTCTTTACCTATTAAAAATTTAGCCTTTCTTAGAGGCTTAGTGAATGTATCTGTCACATTATTATTTGTATTACAATACATAAAATCAATTTATCTTGATCTAATATTTTCTCTCACAAAGTGATGCTAAATTTCAATGTGCTTTGATCTTGCATGATAAATTGGATTGTTTGCTAGTTTTCTTGAGTTTTGATTATCAAATTTGATAGATGTAAGTACTCAAGGCTTCCCCCCCATGTCTTCAAGAATATGCCTTAGCCAAATTTCTTCACAGATATCACTGTACAATGCTTTATACTTGGCTTCAGTTGAGAACAAGGAAACAATTGGTTGCTTCTTGCTTCTGTAAAACAAAATTCCAAATCCCGTACTTAATGCATACTTAATGCATATCCATTGGTGGATTTCTATCATTTGGATCTCTTGCCCAATCAAAATTTGAATAACCTGTCAAATTAACATTCAAATGATCAGTATATCAATACTAAAATCTACAATCCCTTTCAAGTATTGAATGAATTTCTTAGCTGCTTTCCAATGACTGTCACGCGGTTTATCCATGAATCAACTACGTATACTAACTGAATGTGTAATATCAAGTTTTGTTGTGATTAAATCGTTTACACTTCCTACCAACTATCTATACAAAGCACCATTTATTTCTTTTGTATCATCATTATTGAAAAGTTTAACATTTTGTTTTAATGGAGTAGACACTAGATTATATTCATTCATATTGAACCTTTTGATTAGTTCTTTTGTATACTTACTTTGGGTGACCAAAGTATTGCCATCTTCCCTCCAAACCTCAATGCCTAAACAATAATGCGTCTAACCAAGATCCTTCATTTCAAATTCCCATGATAACTGCCTTTTGATCTCATCAATCAACTTTGTAGCACTTCCTATTATGATTAAATCATCAACATACAATGAACTCAAATCAACATTCCCATTTCCATATTTCTTTATGTAAATATTTGGATCACTATAAGCATTGAACTTAGATTTGAATAACCATTTTGAACCTACATGAATTTTATTTTCAGGCAATTCCATAAGTTCCTAAGTTTCATTTTTCATCATGGAATCATATTCCTCTTTCACAACATTCATCCACTCCTTATGGTCTCTTGCTTGCTCAAAATTTAAAGTTGTTCTACTCTCATAACTTAAGTCACCATAGCATAATCTTTATACCTCATAGGTGTATAAATTTTCCTTGTTGATCTTCATAGTGCCTCACCACTATGTGGAGTTACTCCACTCGTATTTGGTGTACTTTGGTTGCTTGTAGCTTCAATTCTATTTTTATATTCAACATCATCTTTTTGATCTTCAATTTCTTCTGCTTTTTCACTTTCAATGCCTTCTTTAGAAAGTTTCCATACATCATGATCATCTTGTTTTTGAATCTCATCTACATACTCATGAAATATAACATCTCTACTTGCAAAACATTATGAGTAATGGGATCATACATTTTTTAAATATTTATGGCCAACACAATAAGCAATGAAGATACATTTGATCTACTTTGCATCAAGTTTTCTTCTATTCCCTTGGAATGTGGGAAAATGCTTTACTCCTAAAACTTCTCAAATGATTAACAATTGGTTTATAACCATAGAATACTTCATAAGGATTTTTATTCTCTAAAAATTTGGTCAGACTTCTATTTTTTAGATATAGAATAGTACTTATTGCTTCATCCCAAAAACTATTAGGAATATTCTTACATTTAATCATGCTTCGATCACATTCAACCAAGGTTCTATTTTTCCTCTCAGCCACACCATTCTGCTGAGGAGTATGTGAAACTGTGTATTGTTTTTGAATCCCATTGTCCCGGGAATATTCAATGAGACCTCCTAATGTGTATTATTCTCCTTGATATGATCTAAGGATATTTATGTGTTTTCTTGTTTCCTTTTTAACCATGTTTTTAAACTCTTTGAAATATTCAAACATGTCACTTTTCTTTCTTATGAAATAAATCCATGTAAATCTTGTTTTGTCATCAATGAAGATAAGAAAATAGGAATCTCCCCCAAGTGACTTAGTTTGCATTGACCCACACACATCAATATGCACTAATTCAAGAATCTTCCTTTTCCTTTTATCTGTACATATAGGAAAGTCATTCCTATGTTTTTGTCCTAGTGCACAACCATCACATTCAGTATGTTCATTCTTAAAAACTGGAAGACCCTCCAGCTTCTCTTTCTTGTGAAGTAAAACTATATCTTTCAAATTTAAATGACCATACCTTAAGTTCAATAGTTCTTTTGTAGACAGAGTTGTTGATGACAATTATTGATGATCCTTAACAATAACATCAAGTTTTTAGAGGCCTCCCACTTTGATTCATTTTGATATAACTTTGTAGTGATCCTACATATCCTTCACATGACAACCTCACTTCACAAATTCAACTTTTAAACCTTGATTAGTAATTGTTGAAATTGACATTAATTTTTTCTTAATCCTTGGCACATACATCATATTCTTGATTTGTTTCATATGACCACTTGTAAAATTCATGCATACATCATTGTAACCTTTTATTTCATGACATCTATCATCACCTAGATAGATTTTAGAACCATTAGTTTTCTCATGATAATTTTAAAACCAATCTCCATGACATGTAAAATGAATATAAGCACCTGAATCTATGAACCATGCAACAATAATTTATTTACGTTGATAAAGTTACATCTGAAATAAATAACTTGATATTTTTTAGATCATCAATTATTGGTTCTTCTCTATCAACAAAATTTCCTCCATGTCTTCTATATTTGGACTCTTGAAACTTCTTTTTTTTACAATCCTTAGCATAATGTCCTAACTAACTACAATAGCAAAATGAGTCATTCTTCTTCACACTCGTATCTATCCATGGTGATGCCCTACCTTGATGCAGTTTTACATTAGACTTGCCTCCAACATTTCTTTATCATGGCTTTCCTTTATATGGATTTTTGGCTTTGACCATGAACTCCAAATATGGAATATGAAACCTGTTGTTAAGATTCTTCCTCCATTTCTCTTCTTGCGATAGAATACCTTTCAAATCATCAAACAAAGGTGCTTTTTCTCTTTCTGCAAGACTGGTGATAAATATCTGATATTGATCTAACATACCATTCACCATAATAGTAACCAAATCAATGCTTGATATCTTCTCACCAATATCACCCTATTTATCCTCCAATTCTTTAATTCTAGATTGAAAATTACTAATATTTTCATTTTCTTCCATTTATATTGAAAGAAGCTTGCTTTTTAAAAATAATACCCAATTTGTGTTAGCCATCTCATACAAACCTTTAAGTGCCTCCCATGTATCTTGGGACCTTTTGCACTCCTTTATATGGAGAATAATGTTAGATTTTATAAACATTCTTAAGAGAACCTTTTCCTTGTTTTCTCTTCTCTCCTAATCTTGAACTAAGGTTGTTGGGGCCATTAGCTTAGCTTCATCTCCACACACAATTGACTAAACATTGTACCCTTCCATTAAGGTCTGCAACTTAAATTTTCAATTTGCATAATTTTCCCTATCTAATTTATTTGATTCATTTAAATAGGAATTCGTCAAAGAATTTGAGATCTTTGGGAAGCACAATATAAATTACCAGTAATATTCAAGACCAATCAACTAACAATTCTCTTTAAAAAATGATTGAATTACCTTGAATGGCTTCACTTTTTGGCATATCATTTTGAAGGTGGTGGCCTCTTTTAATTTGATGGCCCTGTGAATGGTAGCTAGGCACACTAGATTCAAGATGGCTCCACTTGTATTCTTTCATCTTTCTCTTTTTTCTAGGATCCATTCACAAGTTCCAGTTTAAGAATTTTTTTCCAACGATGCAAGCATTGAACATCAATACAAGCAGTTGAAAATTTCGTTATTTTCTTCCAATTTTTTCCCTTGAAACATATAAAAAATCTCCTCAATGTCTCATCCTTTCATGACATTGTTTTCCACTGCACCCTAACAAATGTTTTGCAGACCACTTTTTGTCCCTGTACTTATTGACAAGCTCCACAATCCTTTCATGGCCTCTCACCATATTGATTGAAATAGGAATATATAACCAAAGAGACTTGCTCAACACCGCAAATTGAGACAAATTATGGTTTCTCTCTCTTCCATGAAAATTTCAACTAACACACAAACTTATGGCTTGGGAACCTCGGATCCCCTTTTTTAGCATTTACTAGGATTTGATACCAAAACATAGAATCAATGCACAATAAACACACATACAAGGAGAGACGAGCACAACAAACATACACAAGGTGAGATGAATATGTCTGACCACCTCATTCTTTGATCATAAAAATAAGATGAAAAACAGGTTCATTCGTCTTCGAAACTAACATAACTATTATAGCTAAGATTATAATAATCTTTATTTTGTAACTACAAGCATAACAACTTGTTAATAATACATTTTGATAGTTATTTATATCATAACCCTTCAAAAGAATTAAATTAATAAATAATTGTTATAAATTAAGATTAAGAATAAATTAATCCAGAAATAAAAAATCTATAAATCGAATGTTTCATTATAATAAAGTCATTGAGATTAAGGTAGTATTAAGAAAAAAAAAATTACTTAATAAGCAAGAAAATTGAGATATGAAAATGGTTAAAATTAAATCTGATTATAATATAAATCTATTCAAAATATGATAAAAGTTAAAATTAAATTATTATTAGAATCAAAAGGAATAACCTTAGATACACAAGAGAGAAAAAGAGTAAAGATATTCAAGAATTAAATTAGAAATTAGAGGTGTAAAGTAAAGTAAAGGAGGAATATTAAAATATGAATTAATTCAATTTCTGAATTCAAATAAAGGGAGTTAAATTATGATATAAAATTTCATTATTATTGATATAATAATAAATTTAATTTTAAATTTAATGAGAGAAATAAAATTACGATAAAGATGAAAAAATTTAAGGGAATAAAGAGAAGGAGGAAGGATAAACAAACTAAATTAAAGTTATGAAATAATAAAATTCAATTATAAAATAAAAGATTGTCCACTTGAAATGTTCGACGTTTCAAAAACTTATATATAGTTTATTTTCAGAAAGTTTAAGTAACAAATACTTAAACAGTCTCACTAATGCTCAAACAATAGCTCACAATCAACACTCATTGACTCACTACCGCTCAAACATGACTCACTACTACTCAAACAAGAATTGAAACAATTTCAAATATGTCTCCACACCCTGACCTATTCATCTTAAATCGTTAAACCCACACTCCACCTATTCATCCTAAGTCATTGTACCCTTCTACAATCAATAAAAACATTTTAAGAAAATTTTAAGGCCTTGTTAACACCTCAAGTTAGACTTTAACCATCAAGTTATGAGGCTTCAACATCTCAAGAAAATTTACCCTTCAACCATTTGCTTTGTGAATCTTAATCTTAAATTAAACTTGTTTTTGGTTTATGTGTATTCACCCTTCTCTCTAAGCATGCATATGTATTTGTAAAACATTCATATTTACTTAGTAGCTTTTGTGAAGATATTGAAGATGGTTGTGTGACCTTTACATTAGTTGAGTTGCATGTTCCCTACATATGGATTTATAGTCTTATAGATCCTAAAGTGTTTGTACAACATGACTAATATAATTATTTAATGAACAAAGATCAATGCAAGGATACATAAAGATCTTTATATATAAGTGTGTACATGCATATACACATATAAAAATAGTGAATTTGGTATTACAACTTTATGGAGTTGTCATCAACTTAAAATACAAAAATTAAATCTAGATAAGATTCTTCACACTGAACAAATCAATATTAAATACATGAATATCTCACCAAATGAATTAATATTAAATACATGAATATCGAGTCTCTCACTAGCTATCAAGGGGTGCCTTGATTTATCAATTTAAAAGAATTTAGTCATCAATAAAAACACTTTACTAATGAATTAACTTGAAATTAAAAAAACACTTTACTAATGAATTAACTTCAAATTAAAAACATAATATTTAGTATATTTTGGGGGGTTTCACTATTTTTTTTTAACATTTAATTTATTGATTTAAAGGAATTTAATTATCAATGAAAACACTTTACATATCAATTAACAAAATAAATATTTGGTATATTTTTGCTTTAAAGGTTTTTTCACTAGTATATTTTTGCTTTAAAAGTTTTTTCACTAGTTTCGTTCTTAACATTTTGAAAATCATAGAAAGGTTTTGGAAAAATGACTATGGTTTTAGGATATTAAAGTATGTTTCTTTACTAAACCATGATTTTTATATTTTAACCCAATTACAATATTGTTACAACAATTTTTAGTGTGAGTGAGTTTGTCAAATTTGTCCATCCAACTAATGCTCTTTTATCCCTTAGACATGGTTTAATGGGTGCTTGTCACTAATAAAGTTTTCACCATAGGAATCAACATGTTTGTCAACAGTGACAACCCAAATGTCCATTGACATTGAATGCTCAAATGTCCATCGATGTCAATCACTTAGATGTACATTGTCTATGACATCAACCTCTCATAGGATCATGAATGCAATTGACCATGACATCAATTCAACTTTATCGATGCTCATAATAATTTAATTGTCGTTGTCCAAAATAATTTGATCATTAATGTCCACACTAATTTCATCATTAATATTGATGTTGATATATGTTAAAGATTCACTAAGCCGATTATCAAGGTTGTAAACATATTAAACATAATGATTTTTGTAACCAACTTGTAATTGTTGTATTATTTAAAGTAGTAATATAAATCTTGTATGGTTGAAGACTTTGTACATTGTATTAGGGTAATATAATCTTGTTGTCTTTTTTTTCTTCCATTACACCTTTTTCTCTCTCCACCCTATATGCATTAATATGGGGTATGTGCATAATATTATTGGGACTTTTTAAAAACAACTTAAGCACCGATTGAAAATGTTATTTGTCACGACATGTCACTGTTGTTAAACTTTCATCTTTAGAAAAATGTTTTTTTAAAGATTGATAAATGTTCAAATATTTGAAAGAATTAATGAACGTTAAGGTGGGAGGTCATGTTATCCAACACTAGTGAAATATATCAATCTCCATAATAATTATTTTAGGTTCTAAA
>SNQJ01S0059511.1:0-16773 GCA_010110895.2 Picea sitchensis
GTCAGATCTTTGCTTGTGCTTCTACATCTTGAATATATTGTGATCTCCATGTGTTGATGAATCTTGTATGCACTTAATAACTCAATAAATTAGTAGTAGTTAGTGATTCCAAGAAAGAATTTGGCTTGGGATCATTACACCAGCCATGTACCCCAACAGGTCAACTTCAACCTCCATTCACTACACCAAATACTAAGCATCCAAAAAGTACTAGAAGTGTGCCTCAATAGATAAATGACATCTCTAACTAGCATCATCATGATAAATCTCATAACCAAGATGTCATTTCTTCACTATCACAACCAACATTATTCTTCAACAGAAATATGACTCAATCGACACTCTAGGGTTAGTACAATGCATCCAAGATAGTCTTTCAATACTCAACCATATGTCACCACCATGCATACATCAATCATGTATGCTAATATGTAATCATGAAAACCTACAACAAATAATGTCAGACCCTGCAACAAACCATGTCAGACCCTGCAACACAAAGTTATACTATCATACCATGCTGCAACTTTATGCATAGCCTTTTTCCCAAGGCTTTACCATAGGTACGCGACCTGCTGCATAGACAGCTCACGTATGTATGCGACTTATTCATAGGTTATCTCACATATGTACGTGATTGTTACCATTGTAACCTGCATATTCTTCTGAAGATGAAAAACTTGAGTTTCCTTTAAGGTTTCCATTCTTCTCTGGTTGTTCAGTCTTCTTTACCCACTTCTGAAGGTGTCCTTGCTTCTAAGAACTTGAGCTCTAAGCTTCCATATTTTCAAAAATATCTTCCTTCCTAAATTCATGCCTTCTTCTAGTCATGCTATATGAATTCCTCATCATGGAATTTCTTCTTGTGTTCCAGCAATCCTGAGATTTGTGGCCAAATCCACTACAACTGTAGCATCTCATGATGTCACAATGAGAAACAATGTGTCCTACTTGATTACATCTCCAACATCTTAAGGTGTTATGAAATCTTTCATTATCTCTCCTTGCATACAATATTCACTCCAAAGCTTTGTGACCATATTCATTACATGAGTAACAGTGACCATGAAAAACATTTTCATACCTTTTCTTTGGTGTCCATCTTGAAGGTGTCTTGAATTTTCTTTGANAATTCATTATCTCTCCTTGCATACAATATTCACTCCAAAGCTTTGTGACCATATTCATTACATGAGTAACAGTGACCATGAAAAACATTTTCATACCTTTTCTTTGGTGTCCATCTTGAAGGTGTCTTGAATTTTCTTTGAAATGCAAAGATGGATTCTTGATGTCCTCCTTGTTTTGTCCTTTCCTTCCCTTGTGTATATGGATGACTTGCAACATTATTTCCATCCTTTGAAAGTGAGGGACTTGCCTCATGCTTCTTTGAGGTGCTTGCTTCAACATGTGTAGCTTCTTTCTTGTATCCAAGACCTAATTTATCATTTGGTGATGTTTGACTATCCAATATCTCATTCAAGATCGTTGAGCTATTCAAGAATTTGTTTGACATCTATACTTTCTTTCTAAGATCAACAAATTCAGCTTCCAACTTATGACATGACTCTTCCTTTTCAATTACTTGATTCTTTAATAGTTCCTCTATTATTTTGGCTTCTTCAATTTGGGTCTTGAGATGGATATTAACTTCAAGAATTTTGCTAATCTCATAATCTACCTTCTTATTTTATTCTATTTCATTCTTTATTATTTTGATCTCTTCTTCTTTTTCTTCTAATAGAGTCTTTTTACTTTCTTCTTGTTCCTTGATCATTTCCTTTAACTTCAAGATATGCCTTTGATTCTTTCTAAAAAACTTTTTATTGTTATTAGAAAGATAGCTATATTCTATGTAGAAATGGTCATAGTTGTATTCATATAGACCCCATTCAACGTTCCTTTTAAGCTATGATAGTTCTTCTTCTACATTTTCCATGAGATAACCATTATCTAACTCTACACATACTATCTCTAGGTTTTCTTATTCACTTGTAGAGAAATATTCAACATGATCACATTTTGAAATATTGCAATTGGGGGTTTTGGGAGATTCTTTACCTTTATTGATCTTGATGGAATTGTCTTCAAGGTCTTCCTTTTTGCCAACATCATCATATTTAGAATCATTGCAAATAGAGGAATTTGGATATTCTTTACCTTCATTGTTCTTGATGGAGTCGACTTCAAGATATTCTTCCTTGCTTTGGTATGTCTCTTCTAGCTTTAGCCATAGATCCTTGGTGGTAGTGCATTGTCCCATGGTCTCTTTGAAAGAACTTGAGAGTCCACTAAGAATGGTCTTGAGAGCCAATGCATCATTATTCTTTTCTTTCCTTTGAGCTGCAAACTTTGACTTGTTCTTCAAAGGAACTGATCCACCAATAACTTCCTTCCAAATACCTGCTCCTATTTCCTTCAAGTGTACATTCATTTTTATTCCCCATGTAGAATAATTTTCCTCATCAAGGATTGGAACTTCATCATCCATTTGTGTGTCCATGGATCTCCTCCAAGTTTGTTAAGGCTTATAGTGAAGGCTCTCTCTGATAGCAATTGTTGGACACACCGACCACACTTAGAGGGGGGGCATGAATGAGTGTGGTGCTCTTTTTCAAACTTTTCCCCTTCACAAAACTTCTTAGTTAGCAACCACCATTTACTCATTACTTATTTCTTTCATTTATAACTAGTTAAATGTGAACATGCATCAACAACATATATCAACAATAAGTCATCATCACAAGGAACACAAAGAACCCAAGATGTATGTACAATTGTTTTTTTTATTACGGACTACAATCCTTGGGTTATCAACAACAACTGAATAGAGTTACAACTCCACAAGAGAAACAAATCTATAATGCAAGACTCAGCTTACACAACTCAACAACAACTAAGAAGAGGAATCAATCCTCAATAGATACCAATCTATCAATAGGTATGCGACCTGTCAGTAGTGCAACATGCATATGTATGTGCCCTACCAGTAATACAACTCACGTATGTATGCGACCTATCTGTACTACAACCTACGAATGACTTTTGAGTTACTTATGGTTTTCTCTTTATGAAAAAATCATATCCTCTACAACCTTCAACCACATTCACTTATGTCTTTCACTGTCCAATCTGAACCATAATCAATCATAACACATCCATACTCTCCAACAACTTGTTCATGCTCTCAACCATACAATATGAATGCTACTCAATCATGTATAAGCAACAAGTATACTATGGAAGTCATATTAGTACTGAAACATAAGAGTGTTTCTCATTCCATCAACAAACACAAACCAAATCATAACATCCATACCAAGAATGTTTCAAGCATTCACCATATAATGTGCAAGAGTATCCATCAAGACAACTATGTAACCATACCAAAGTTTCTATGGGAGATCTGAGCCCATAGAATGTAGATCTGGAACTTGCTTCAGTCTTCAAGAGCTTGGCACCAACTCACACTCAAGTCTCCATGACTTCATCAACTATACGCCCTATGTGTTCCTTCATCCCGCTTGTGTATGTGCTCTGGCTCACTGCAGCCCACGTATGTATGCTCTCTAGCCCACTGCTGCTCTCATACTCCTTCAGAAACTAGGGTTTCTGAACTTCCAAAAATTTCTCCGTCAAGATCTCAAACTTACCAAAACTTTGATGTGTCCATGAGATCCTGCAGCCTCTCTCTCTCTCAAAATAGATCTTCAAGATATTCTTAAGAGATATTTTCACAAGAGACCCTTGCCTCTTATTTATACTTTCCAAGTAGCTTCCTTAGAAGCCTTTTCTTGGTCACTTTGTCCACATAGCCACTTTGTCCACATAGTCACTTTGTCCAACTTTTCCCAATTTACCACTTGTCCATGTATCCAATAGCCACTTGACTACTTAACCCATTTTTTTCTTTTTAGGGTTAACCATTTTCCATAATTAGAAAGTTCTCCATTTACTTTATTATTTAAGTAATCTTCCTTGATTTTGTCACTTCACTTTATTATTACATAATCCTCCTTCTTTGCAAGTACTTTGACTTCTTTGACCTTTTGGGGCTTCAAGCCAACATATGAGGGTCCTCCAACTTCACAAGGCCATAACTCTCAAACCGTGAGGAGTTATGTGACGTTCCACATACCACCAGAAATGGCATGACAAGCGCTATCCATCTAGAATAGTTTCATGAAAAAATTAACTGATATTCATCTCATTATTCCACAATTAAATATGGGTTCCCTAACCATACTTCTAGGATAACACATCCACAAAGCGTCTTCCCATGAGGGCTTCCTCCATAAGGGGACCACTTTGGAGTCCATCCATTTGTATTCCTTATCAAGACAATAATGAGTCATCTTTAAATCAATCCAACTATGCATCATATATCAATTAAACCACATAGATACATCTTCATCTATGCATGACATCATATTACTATGATTCCACTTGTCATTGATCCATTCACATCAAGGATAATACATATTACATCAATATGCTATGACAAGACATTGTTCCTTTGACATCAATCAATCAATCAATCAATCAATCCTTTGATATCAACCCTTTGAAATCAATCATTTGACATCAATGACAACATGATCCAACAAAAATTCACGTCAAAGATGACTTCTCTCCTACCAACATGATCCAAGATATTTTCGCCATGACTTATAAAGAATTGCATTAAATGATCATAAATTAAAGTGCACCATTGAAGAAGGAAAAACTAAATAATGAAGAGAGATAAGAATCAAATATGAACACAAAAATTGATAACGGAGATCTTCCCTGGTGGACTACGTCTCTGGGTCTTGCTCTCAAATGGGTAGGCCCTTTCATTAACTCAACAAAAGAATTTGGAAAAATACATAAGTATACCCCATTCTGAAATCAAGCTGCAAAAATAATGCTTGGATTAGAAAATAGACAGAACCATTGAATTCGTGGCGTTGAATTACCCAAAAATGACTATCTCCATGTCTCGATCTGACTCTGGCACTCCTAGGCCTAAGAATAATTTGTCTTGGTTTTCGTGCCCTCTGCAACTTGCAATTATGACTATAATTTGAATTGAAATGTGTGCCCAGATGGTCGTACGGTTCAGGCTCCTCCCTGTGGCTGGGCGGATGCATCATTTAAGAAATTATTTGGGTGTTGGTTACTATCTGACACCCATGACATGTTGGTTAGGGCGAATATGTTAAGGCGTTGGTTGTGGGTGGAGGTCCCGAGGTCAAACCCTATAGACTCTCCTTTTTGGGCCTTGTATATATATATATATATATATATATATATATATATATATATATATATATATATATATATATATATATATATATATATATATATATATATATATATATATATATATATATATAAGTTCGTCCCACTAGTTTAGGTTTAATAGAATACATCAAATGATATATCTGTGGATGGGTGTTTGTTCCGCTAGTTTTAGAGGTTTTAATAGAACCACATCCAAATGATATATCTGTGGATAGGTTTGGCGTGGCTCGCCAGATTTGGCAGACCCACCAAACCTCTTTTTTTCAAATATTTGATCATGGGTTGTCCTTGGGCATTTCCCGCCTGCTATGTGGCAGCATCTGATTGGGCCATGTGGTGGCCTATCACTAGTCCATGTTGCCATTTGCCAAGTCATCATGACATGTTGGCACGCCACGTCAGTCGTATAGACTATATGGACTGCCACTTGGCACGATCTGATTGGTCCATGGATCAGTCCAAAAATGTCAAAACTGGGTGACACATGGCAGCCTCTGGTGTTTCCATGTCATCATGCTTAAACGTGTCACTTCCTTGATCCTACCACTTGTGTTGTACGAATTTTGACATCATTTGTACGGATGCTGACGTCAGCAGTATGGATGTTGACTCATCCCCTATTGACTCGACTAGGTTAACCAAACTTTGACCATGAATATCTTTCAATCCGTAACTCTATTTGACGACCCATTTGCACTGTTATAAATCTTGTAATTCCCTCTTTGCGATCATGCCATTTTCACTGAGTTTTGGGAAATTGTTATGTTTTCCATTTCTCTATTTGTTGGATCCATTCTGAGCATATTGATTTGCCTCTGTGAGTTCTGATTTGTTCTTTGAATTCTTTGGATCCTTTTTGGATCAAAATCCAAATCCAACAGGGAAAAAGCATGACAAAGAGGAGGTGGGACCCCATGCAGATCCAACTCTATTCAAGATATTGGTTGGCAGTCTCATGCACCTCACTGCCACTAGGATAGACATTTTGTATGTTGTTAGTTTTATTTCCAGGTTCATGAAGTATCCAAAAGATTCAAATTGGCAAGTTGGTAAAATAATTCTGAGACATATTGTTGGAACAACAAGATATGTTATATTATATTTCATCAATTGTAATAATTTCTTCATTAAATATACTGCTAGTGATTTTGTAGGTAGTATTGATGTTAGGAATAATACTTCAAGATATGTCTTCCATCTTGTTTCAGGTGTGATTTCATGGGAATCTAGGAAACATCCCATTGTGATGATTTCATCAGCCAAAGTTGAGTATGTAGAAACCACAACAACAACTTGTCAAGCAGTTTGGTTATGTAGAGTATTGGGTGATATTCAACAAAGGACAAGAAGGGCCAACTCTAGTGTATTGTGACTACAACTCAACAATACCTCTATCAAATAACCATGTATTTCATAAAAAATAACAAGCATATTGATACTAGATATCATTTCATTAGAGAGCTTGTAAACATTGGAGAAATCTACTTGGAATATTGTAAATCAAAAGACTAATTGGATGACATATTTACAAAGAAATTGGAAAAAGATGTGTTTGAGTTTCTTAGAAAAAATTTAGGTGTTGTAAATGCTAAATCATTTAGCGGTAGTAATTAAGGAGGAGTGTTAGAATATAATACTCACGTTAGCTATTTTTGGAGATTTCTAATTTTCGAGAGTTGTAGAAGAGTTTCAGTTAGATCTAGTTAGTTGAAGAAAGTTCGAGAAGAGCTGAGTTCTCAAGTTCTATTATTAATAAACCTGTGTGTATTTATAGCTTTCTTGGAAGTAATCAATACATCAAGATTTAGAGCCTTATCTCCTTTATTTTTTTTGTTTTTTGTTTGTGCATGAGTTCATATAGTTGTAGCTATTTTTCATTTTCTCCTCCTTCAACATGGTCTACATAAAATCAATATTTTCACATCTACTTACGTGGGAAGGTAGGAGAGTGTTAATTATAAATCCCAACTTTGAGGATAGAATGTATTTAAATAATCTAGTTCATGAATTCCATAAACTTGGCATTGAAGAGTTATTAAAGAGGAAAAATATAGAAATGAGTTTACACAGTGCAATTGATTAGTAACCTTCTAAATCAACCCTTTCTCATTACAAGAAGGAAAAAAATAAGTAAAAAAAAATAGTGTTTGCAAAAATGCCATTGCTTGCAAGTTAATTTCCATTTGCAAATTTGGAACTGTTGGCGCAGGCCTATTTTGGGAGAGAAAAGTCTATTGTGGGCATAGGCCTATTTTGGGAGAAAAAAAGTCTATTTTGGGTGTAGGCCTATTTTGGGAGAAAGAAGTTTATTTTTGGGCACAGGCCTATTTTAGGAAAGAGAAGCCTATTTTTCATGCGAGTGCCATATGTGGTAGAAAATAAACATGTATAAAATTAAGGAAAAGTAGCATGCAAAAAAAGAAGAAAAAACAACATGCAGAAAAAAGAAGGAAAAACAACATGCAAAAGATGGAGGAAAAGTGGCATGGTGCACATGTAGTAAAACCTATCCATGTTAGGGTTAGGGTTTTGGAGATGAATGTAATGTCTATAAGCCAATATAATAGTATAAATAAAGTCCTAGGAGGTTTAGTAGAGGTTTTTCATTATTTAGTTAGTTAGTTAGTAAAGGAGAGATAATTTGTTCTAAGTAAGCTAGTTTTTTAGGGTTAGGTCACAGGATGTGGAGCCTGGTGTGGTCTAGTCTACCTCACAGAGGGTAATTACCCTCCTTTTCGATTGTAATCCTGAAGAATGTAATGCACAATGCATATTTTGAAGAAAGATGAATGAAATATTAGAAGAGACAGATCTTTGTGTATGTATCCCCAGGGGGGGTGAACCACGATAAATCTATTGTGTTTATGTGTAATGCATGGTTGGTTTACTGTTATGTTTTTTATCCATTATAAAATGAATGATTAACTTAGATTATGATAGCATGCATGCATAGTTTGATTAATGAATGAATACTAGAGTTAGAAGAATGGATAATAATGTTGATGCGTGAGGAAAAGGAACGTAAGACCATCCCAATCACTTCCCTGACTGCAGACACCTCAGTATTGCAATCCCCCATAAATATATCTTGGGTGAGACTATGTTGTGCACTCTATGTGCAACGTTTCCTTCTGGTTTACCAGGAGGGATGATAGTTTGAGGGTGTTTTTGGAATCCTTTAAGATAAGAACCCGAGTCATCCCAAGTGTCCAACATGAACATATCATTGGAATCAACAAAAACCAATAAAATTTGTTTGATTATAAATTATATAACTTAGTTCACTCATACTACCTTCTAAATCGACCCTTTCTCATTATAAGAAGGAAACAATAAGTGAAAAAAAATCAGTGTTTGCAAAAGGGCCATTGCTTGCAAGGTCAATGCCATTTGCAAATATCGAACATGTTGGTGGCATAAAGAAAAAACAATTAAAACTGCTTAATTAGTGATCATATAAATTAGGTCGCTCATACTACCTTCTAAATCAATCTTTTCTCATTACAATAAGGAAACAATAAGTCAAAAAAAAAATCATTGTTTGCAAAAATGCTATTGCTTGCAAGATAAATGCCATTTGCAAATTTAGAACATGTCGGTGGAATCAACACAAACCAGTCAAATATATTTAATTAGAAATCATATAACTCAGGTCACTCACACTAACTTCTAAATCAACCCTTTCTCATTACAAGAAGGGAACAATAAGTT
Organism: Picea sitchensis; assembly: GCA_010110895.2. Classification (NCBI taxonomy): domain Eukaryota; kingdom Viridiplantae; phylum Streptophyta; class Pinopsida; order Pinales; family Pinaceae; genus Picea; species Picea sitchensis. The sequence continues at coordinate 8,998 of SNQJ01S0059511.1, forward strand.
AAAAAAAATCAATGTTTGCAAAAAGGCCATTGCTTGCAAGGTCAATTCCATTTGCAAATATGGAACATGTTGGTGGCATAAAAAAAACCAATCAAATATGTTTAATTAAAAATCATAAAACTTAGGTCACTCATGTCAATAAGGAAATTCCGGTCACATTGGTGGCATTCTAGGCAATGGTGGTACCAACAATATGGGAAATGATACTTTTATGTTAAAAGTAATGTGCATACAAGGTAACTTTGAAATAAGCAAGTCAAGGAAAGAGTGGTAAGAAATCCAATGGGAATCCTAATTTTAATATTGGAGTGGATCCTAAAGTTAAAAGTGATGCTCTGCAACATAACAAGACAACACTACTAGCAATGTGGATATTCATGTTGATGCTTCCTAACTCATGTTGATGAGGGTGACAATCTACTCCAAGAGTTCAACAATTGCTAGCTAGTTATGTCAAATACACTATGATTGAACTATTTGTAATGTTAAATTGAAAATGCAACCACACATTGTGCAATTTCCCCTCAGTGAGTAAATTGGAGTGAAAAAAAGGTAAAAACAATGGGGACCCTGATTTGCTAATTATAAAGAATATATACAAGCATGTAACATTGCAAGCAAAATTGTCAAGTTTGTTCAACAATGCTTTAAAATTAAAATACACATTTCATCCATACTTAATTACTTCATTCTATAACTACACTCTGAACAACCATAACATGTAGAGAAGGAAATGTTGTAAATTACATTGGAAAGACAAGTCAATGTAGTTAAGAAAATCATTTTAGTGAAACCATGTAAAGAACCATGAAAGAGTCACACAGTCGGGGCCAATAGAACAATTGTTTGATGCATAAATCCTACTCTACAAGGAAGTTTTATGGCTTCTTCACTTAAATAAGATGGAAACAAAACCAAATCCTTTATGTTCTAGTCATAACTTATAAGGAGTCAACAATGGTTTATTGGCTTCAGTATTTTATGTACCATTAGGATGATACCAAACCTCTTACATAGACACAAATAATAGTAACTAAAGAGGGGCCATCTTCACTCATTCCAATTTTGTTTCTTAGTCTCATCGACTGCATATATTTTATTCTTTCATTTTGGCCCTTTGATCTACTAGCTCATATGGAGATATTTTGTAGTTAATATCAAGTCTTTTCAATTGATGTTATTGTAATCTAAATATTACTGCGTGGATATGAGTATTGGCATCATGGATAACACGTTAAAAACATATGTAGATTTTTCATCCAATTAATATACTATTGAAAAAATATATTATTTTCATGTTGAACATGATTACACATATAATTTTATACTGACAAAAATTTATCTGAAGTAAAAGTAATATAAATCCTTCCATTGGAAGAACACAAGCAACAAAAAAAATGATTGGTCACAATTTTCACAAACTAAAATGTTTTTGGGATTAAGGTTTGCAAAATTTGCAAAATTTTGGGATTAAGGTTTTTGTATGCTCAGATCCCCAGACTTGTATGTGTGTCTGAAGGGAACTTCTTGGACCACTGATTTTGTGAATGATTAGTCTTTAGAAATCGAAAGCACTTCTTGTTCGTTTTTCTCAACTATTATCTCTTGACCTCTTCTTAATAGGGATATAATATCTGGTCCTGGAATTCGAGTGCTTGTTTGGTTGGGAGATGGTAATCGGTTTAAAAGTTGGGATTATTTGTCTTTAGCAATTGCTCATTACTTGGAAAATTGTTGCTCTCATGCATTTGAAACGACTAGCTTTGTCTGCTTGTTATATTTGTCTTCATTGAAAGATTGGTTTGGGTTTTTTGTATATTTCTTTTCATTAGTTGTTTGTTTTCTCTTAGTTCCACCACTGTTGTGTGGTTTCTATTGAAAAATAAAAAATAAAAAATAAATAACATTTTTCTTTTTAAAGAAATTTTTTATTTCCAAAATATTGGCATTCAATTGTTGAAATAGAACGAATAGAGAATTCACATTGTTCGTGATTTGTTGATATTTCATTTTCAAAGAAGATTATATATCGTAGTTCAAGATTTTTCCAGAAAACTCCTCTTTCCCTCCCGTAAATAGGATTCCTCGAACAAAATTGATATTTTTCATTCCTATCTATGCATTGTTGGGTCAGAGTCTCACACAACATCAGTTTCATTCATGTCTCCTTTGAGTAACAACAACCTTTATTAATATCGCATGAATTTAAAAATTTAACTACTAACTCTTTTCTGGGACTCTATTACACCAACATTATCTAGGCTAGAGCTTTGGAACAGGCAGAGAGATACACTCTACAAAGCACAAAACACACAATAGCATCTTGTGGTAAGGAGTGTCAAATTCCATTTACAACATTTTGTCCTGGGAAGCCCTTCTCACACAAGGGTTAAACCAAAGGTCGCATTGATATTGACAGAGTTACTCACCCTGCTTTGTTGATATTGGTGTAGAGATTGCACATATTATGGGGATCACCTGGAGGTATACCCATAATGATGATTGGAAGCCTCTCAAGCTAATTTCGGGCTAGATACCCTACCCTTGTGTGTGGATTAGATTGTCAACTGTCCCCCGGGATTTATTTTTGTTGGTGGTAATGTTAGTGGCCTACCTTCTTAGGGTCTTACACAAGGTGACTGTGAAAGGGCAAGTCTTCACGATACCTGGAATCGACATTGGCCAAACTCACTTGGGCTCCTTGGAGGGTATACCCACAATTATGTGTGGGAGCTTGCACCAGGGGGTAAGTCCGTTAAGCAGGTCATCAATGTAACTTTTCCAGCCTAGCCCGACCCCTTTTCATCTTGTTGTTGCAACATTGGATTTCATCACCAACTAGTGACTTCGGAATTAGAAGGTCTTGTTTTCTTGGTTTTGCTTCCTAGATCTTTTTTACTAGCGCATGTTTTTTGTTTACCCAAGTTGACCATAGAATTTTCTTCGTAAGTTTCCAACTCAATCACAATTGAACCTCCACGTCGTTCACGTAGAATGCAAGGATTACCCCCAGAAAATATGGAAGGTTCTCAACCCTTTCCTACCAGCTCACTAGAGGGCTCTCCTCAACTGAGTGAAGTCTAAGACGTCACCACTCCACAAGTGGAAAGAACTGACTCTCTAGAATGGTTTTGATTACCAATTCTCGAGAGGACTTTTGACTTTATCCCAAGTTTGAGAGACGTATTATGTTAGTGAATTATTCCAGAGACTTGGTTGTTTTGTCTTCTGGATCACCGACTGGACCTTTTCCAGGACCTGAGGGTCAAGATCCTTTTTGGACTACTGGTGTTTTTAGACGGGATCTCTTTGGCTCAGGAGCAGGCATTGATATCACCATCTCACCTGCACTTCCCGAAACATCTGATCCATACATAGTACCTTTTACTACTGCTTATTATTTTCCTAGTATAGAAGCTCCGTGAGCTGACCACATCTTGACTCTCCCTTTACAAATGGTCCATTACACAGATACTACGAGTCTTTACACCAAGATTACAATGACTACCCAAGAACCTATTGGCACAACGATTTCGCCTAGATTCACCCCGACACTTCCACCCAGATACTATGCGTTGAATGCCTCTATACCCTTTCCTATGCAAATCACATACGAAATTCCTGGTGGTCCCACTTCTTCTGGGCACTCTCCTCCCCTTGTCATTATGACACTTCCTCCCCCCCTTTCAGAGGAATTTTTCCATCCTCGATCGGAGGCACTGATCCTAGTGGCACCATTCTATCGTTCACACCAAATTACCAGATTCCCGTTGGTGGACAATTTCACCAAGGAGGCCCAACTCAACCTCCCCTTGCAGGGAAAATCCCAATTGGAACACAACCCTCGATTGGAGGACAACCCCCACCGACCCCACCCTATGGAAATAACACACCTCCATCCTTGGCCCAGTATTGGAACCATCTGATACAACATAATCCTCAATCGACTGGGAGAAAACAGCCTCAAGCTACATCCGTTATACCCCCTAGTATAGGCCAACCATATCCAGGTACGTCCAATCCTATTTGGGGCTTGAACGCTCAACCCCACACCCCTGTTCAAGGGTACAATCCCATGAGTTACTTGCCTCCACAACAACCACCGAATTTTCCTGGATCTTCACATTATATGCAGACTGCTTATGGTCCCACTGGTTTGTCGATGGGACTCCCTCCCCAAAGCCACCAATACCTGCATGTGAATAGACAGTTACCTTTCTTAGCCACCTTGGACCTCCCAGATCTGTCGAGGATTTTAAATGATCCAATCCATCACTCTCCCCAATGGCCCACCATACCGGCCAAACTCCCATCTGACATTCCTAAATTCGATGGCAAAGTAGGAGAGGACCCGAACAATCACGTAATAACTTTTCACCTTTTGTGCTCATCCGACTCCTTGATGGATGACTCTATTTGTTTACACCTTTTTCAACGAACTCTGAAGGGTTCTGCCACGAAGTGGTATATAGAATTACCACGAGGTTTCTTCGCCAAATTCAACACCCTCACTATGGATTTCCTCACCCACAACTAGTTATCGATCCGCTATGAAACTGGGACCAAGATTTTGAGTTCTTTCAAACAAACCAAAGCCACTCATATCTCTGATCACATTCATGAATGGCAACGGAGACGACATATCATCAAACTCGAACTTCCCGATCGATTGCTGGTAGAGTGGTTCATGAAATCATTCGTGAACGACATCGGTCGTGACATCACCATGGGTGGAGTTGTCACAGAAGAACAGGCCATTAGTCGTGCTCAATACCTTGACCTCGTTTACTCACAAATGGGTACTCTTTATGACTTACTCCCTGATGCACCTCATCCTTCTACTTCCGTCATTTCAACTACTCCCGTTGCTTCTCATGCAGCTGACGATGTGATTGGCACTTTCCATGCCCAACCACTTTCCGCCCAAACCTCTAGAAACAACCCCAAACCCATTTCTTCTAATTTTCAAAATGCTTTGTCTCCTACCCCTCCCACTGACAGGACTTCTGAGGTAAATGTTGTTCATTCTACCCCCACTAGTAAAAACAAATCCAAAAAAGGAAAGGGTAAGAATAAGGAGGACAAAAATAATTCGCAAGCACAAAGAACCAAAACACCACCTATTGACGATAGGGATAAGCACAAACCTCGATACCCTTGTCTTATCTGTGGTGATGATCACTACACTAAGGATTGTCCACGATGAGTCGAGGTTACTAAGTTCCTTCAAGGGACCACAAAACCATCCACTCTGGTTGTATTGTCACAACCTTTCCCTTCTCAACAACAGACACAATTGGTCATTCATGACCAAACCTCCCCCTCCAATACATCCTATGTCTTAATGTGTATAGGAGATTCAAAGAAAAATGACATCACACTTACCACTCAAGGCAAATATTATTCCTCCTCTAAAGAGAAGGTTGATACTATACCTCCTTCATTGGTTCAACCATATCCCATGGCTCCACCTACCAACAATCCTCTTCATCTCGAACGACCGAGCCTTGATACAGTCCTTCTCCCTCCTCCAAAGGGCATCGATCGAAAATCATCTTTCAATCCTCATGCCTATGTTGCCCATAACTATAGTATTTTTGAATATCTGGCCCAAGCACCATATGCAATGTCAGCCCTTGAAGTCTTTCAAAGTTGTTCTATACAATGGAAGGCACTGTTGAAAGCTATCGGTGGAATCAACCCTACGGATACGAATTTAATAATTTTTGACTTGGAAGATCACATTCCTAGGTTAGCCCCTCAACTCACATTCCAAATACAAGTTATTGTCTCCAACAAAAACATTTGTAGAACCATTATCGATGAGGGTGCCTCGACATGTGTCATGTCTGTTATCACTGAAATTTCATCCACACATGGTTACAAGAACTCAACATCATCGAACAGTGATGAATTCATCCATGGACCTAAATTAATACCAAAACATTCATAAAAGGGTAAAAAACTACACAAAGTAGTGAAAAATTGAAGAGCGCTATGCAGACATTGGGCGCACGTGCACATGCGTGGAACAATAATGCAGAATTCATGCACATGCACATGATGTGCGACTGTTATCACAAAAAGTCACGTACCTGCTAAACGGTGCATTTATGAGAGTGGTCGGCCTCCCACCCACTTATAGTTCAGATCGCAAGCTGATTTGACCCTCAAATCTGGATTGGATTCGACTGGATGGCTGGTCAAAGATCTAGAAATGCCCTAATTAGCCTCTTTTCACACTACAAAGCAGTTAAACAATAGCTCAAAGGAATGCTATAAAAAGGCCATGGATGCACCTCATTTTTCAAGCAATTGAAAGTAATGTTATGCTGCCTCTGTTCTCTTGAGGACTGCATCCTTGTCAAGAGCATATTTGCACCATTGCATTGGACAATCCATCTCACCCATTGAGTGGATTTGTAAAGAGTTCTTTCATCATTTTCCATTTTTCTTTGTTGTAAGAAGAGCTAGCTAGTGGGGGTCCAAGATCCCTCCCTTGGAGGAAGAAGGGACTCATAGTTCCCTTTCTTCTTGGTGTATTGTTTCATTAATTGATCAGCCTCAACATTGGTGACATGGGTCTTATGGTTCTTTTTGTTTGTATGTCCCTATGCTCATGAATTTAGTTGTTATTTTATTTCTTAGTTTAATTATTAATTGTAGTCTTTTATTTCTTTCCCTAACTCTTTTCCTTGCAGTTGTCCTTCTCAGCAAACCCAACTGAGCTTGCAAAGCACCTCTATTTTTCTCACTAAGGTGGTGGAAGAGGCGCAACAGATTGGCGACTCCACTGGGGAAAGGTATCAATTTCCTACTCCATTTGGGTTTTTCTTTCTCTTCTTTTAGTTTGTTTAACTTGCAGGTACACTAACCGGCCTAAGCCGACCTGCCAACCAGTCGATTCCAAGTTGAATTGAGAGAAATCCATTTGGATTTTTCATTCTTGGCCGTGTGTCATATATGCACGGGTTTTTAGGCCCATAGACGTGCATCGTGCACACATGTGCCTGATTCACAGTTCTGTTCTATGCACATGCACCTGTTGACTTGTCTATGTTCGCGAGCATGCGCTCTGTGCACCTCTGTCTCCACTGAGACCTGTGCATCTGTGCAAAAATTTACATTGTAAAGATGTTGAGATGTGGGGAAGGCCATTTTCCTTCTTAAAAATGATTTCAAGCATGTTTTAAAGTTGCACCACACTTAGTCCCCTCATCATATAAAGGGGTTAGTCAAAAACACATAGGCACTTAGGAGGATAAAATCAATTTCCCTTCTTTGCTTTTTGCTACATGGATGGCTTGTTTTGACTCACAAGATAAGTTGGAAATCATTTTTAATCACATTTAACTTGCATTGGGACTAGAAGTTGAATAGCAATCGCTTAGTATGCTCTTCTCTCGCACCTCCAAGCGATCTTGAGAATCAGAAAAAGATTGTGAAACAATTTCATCTCCCTTAAGAACATTAAAACCTTTAGGAGAGGACAAAAACCCTTCTTGGGACTCCTCTTAGTTTACTTTTTCAAACACATCTTAATATTGTAATGGGCCCATACATGCCCACATGCTACAAACATAGGATAGTGTTTGAATTTTTCTTTCTTAGATCAAATCACCAGGGGAGTTTAAAGGTTTTGTAATGGGCCCACACATGCCCACATGATCAATCTAGGATAGTTTCAAAGATTTTCTTAGATTACATCATAATAGGGAGTTAAAGGGATAGTAACGGACCCACATGTCCACATGCTAGCTTCCTAGGGACTTTTGA
>SNQJ01S0059511.1:17267-38214 GCA_010110895.2 Picea sitchensis
TTCCCAAATCTATGCCATTTGGCCAAGAAAAACCTGGGATGTCTCACTCAGCAGACTGACTGATTGGTACCACCATTCACCACGGTCCACAACCCCAACCACCACTAAAGTATGGAACACCTCAATACTCGTTGGCATACTAGGGCACTTCTTATTACCCCCCACCCCCTTATCAACAACCATACCATGTTGCTATACCTCCACCCATCAGTGGACCACCACCGACAGCCCCCATACATCCACCTATTCAAACAAACTTTGGTACCCCCTCTACCCTAGCTTATAGTACTAGCGAAATAACTATGCCTTCCTATGTCCCTTATGGATCGTTACCACCACAGAATTCCTACTTCCCATTTCTTGGTCCTCCACAACCCATGGCTCCCCCACATCCTCACGCGGGGGTGAATTTTGTTCAACCATCTGTCGTTCGACAATACCAAAATTTTGAACGGCTGAATACGGCCAATCCAACCCATCCATTGAACAATGCCAAGAAGAAAGGATGGAACATGATTAACAACAACCTAGGTTAAGGCGGAAATCAACCCCCATAGCACCAATCCACTGGGGGTAACTAGAACCAAGGGAACCAAAACCCCCAAGGGGGAAATAATAATAAACGCCAAGGGAAAAATAAGAATAATGTTAAAACCATCTTCCCTTGTGCCCTTTGTGGTGAGTTCGACCATTACACTCATCATTGCCCCCTAATCGTTGATTTCAAATAGTTGAAAAACTCTGGTAGTCTTCCCCATTCTCCAGCACCGCCTTCCCCTCAGCAAGCACCACAACAATACGTGCAACAACCCCTTCCTACCATACTACAAAATCCTATTCCACATCAAGGTGTGATAAACACCCAACAAGACACAGAGCATCCCCCACCTTAGGCGAGACAATACCTCAACCCCAACAATCCAGCAGATCGCACAATTCTCCTCACAAGTGAGGAAGAAATCATTCTACAAACACATAATCGTTAGTATCATGCACCCGATGAGTCTCCTCCCCTCCCTCCAGAGACAAACCCTACATCGACGGGACCCCCATTGGTGATTCCTCACCCTTCTGTTGAACCACCTCTTCACATCCCTCGCATCCCATTACGTAGGAATGTCCACAACCCATAAGCTAGAGCAGCTCATAACTATAGTTTGGTAGACGACTTAGCACAATCCCCGGATGCCATGTCAATTTTGGAGGTCCTCCAGACTTGTCCTACTCAGCGAAAATCATTAATTTCTTCCTTGGGGGCAGTCGACCCCGTAGGTACCCGACTCATTACCTTTGATCTTGACAGCGGAGAACCTCGTCTTCCCACCTTGATCGCTTTTTCAAATACCAGTAAAAATATGGAACATCACAATTCATCGGTGTATCATCGATGAAGGTGCATCTACATGCATTATGTCCAAAATGGTATGGAAGAAACTTGGTTCCCCTGAACTCATACCCTCTGCCATCACATTACGCGCTTATGATGGACGACCATCGTCTCCTGAAGGGATCTTCTAAAACGTCCCCATCGAACTCGGGGGCAAGACTATCCTCATCGACATCGAAGTTATCAATGTCCCACTCGATTATAATATCCTGTTCGGTCGTAGCCACATGTTCACTATGAAGGCAGTGGCATCTTTCATCTTTTGGACAATGATGTTCCCCCACAATGGGAAGATCGTTACTATTGACCAAGTCACACATTATGAGCCTAATCCATCTGCCAACATTGATAAAATTCTTCCTCTCATCCACACAATCCACGACACATACCCACTCGTTGAGATGGGTCCTGGGATTTTTAAAGCTCCATCCTTGTTAGGAATGTACCATGGAGCACCATCACTCCTTCATCCTTCCAATCAAGTATGTGTCATATCATCCAACGGAGCTCACATAGAGGATACCCTTCCTCCTATAGAGGCTTCTATCATATCTAACGTCCCACTCGTCATAGAACCCCCCCCTCAAGAACCTTCTACACACTCGTCGACCCCACCAGTCCACGATTCCACCTCTCCCCAAAGACATATCCCAGTTTGGGATACAGTTCCCCAAGCCATCACTCAAATTCCCTTATTTTACCCTCCACCAGGTATCGAAGATTTTCAGGTAGCCGCAATGCTCACACTACCTAATATGGTGTTAGCAATCCCAGTTTGGTATTTACACACACCAGAGATGGTCCCCCGACCATCCCTTCCCCCCAAAAAAGAAGGAATCCCCATGATGATTCCCATACTTACTCCCACCACACCCCCACTCACTAACCCACCTGCCACAGCTGGGGGCAGGAGAAAGAAGAAACATCCCACAACTCCACTTCCTCCACGCATCCCACCACCTTACGCACTATGTGAGAAAGAGGGTCACCCAACCAACAACTGCCCATCTCTACCAGAGTTACGAAATTTGATTCCACTCAATCACACTCCCCCAACACTAGCCACTATAGCTAGTCCTGCCACTACCACCCCCCCTTCCAGTAATAAAGGGTTGCGGACCAAATTCACTTGTGCTATATGTTCAGAATATGGCCATTATACCCACCATTTCCCAACACTACCACACTTTCGGTAGACATTAGCCACAGTATGTTAGTGCTTCCAGAGCAACTCCAGTCCTGCTACACCCTCCTCCACCAATATCACTAACATCTGGTATGTCACCACTTCAGTCAATGAATGTATGAGATGCCCTTGCTCTCTCTACGATTCGTTAGCTCATTTTACATACCACTGTCCTTTGATCCTTGAATACAGGCAATGCCAATTAACCCTGCTTCAACAGCCTATAGAGGCGATAATTGACATTACCTCGTCACTAGAGGATCTTCATGTTATTTCTCCCGAACCCGAGGCCCTTCCAACGCCTCCCTGGTTCTTAAATGACTTATCTGAGGATTCACCCCCCAATCCCCCCAACTCTCCTTCTCATTCCCCTACGGACATTCTACACCCAACTACCATGGGTACCCCTCAATACTTTAATATATGGTTTATGTCGAGTGAACCCTCACCATATCCTAATGTTGTTCCCCCTGCTTCTTCCTCACCAGGGGGCAACCACACGACCACTGTCACCAACATCACTCCTCATGACCCCTTGTATTCCCATCACTTCCAGTGCGATGAGGAAATACTTGAAGAGTTAAACCACCCAGACCTCCCATGGGATGCGCTACACCATCGCACACTCTTCTCTCCACATGGAGCCTCCATGCCTACTAACCAAAACCCCATTTACGCGGTCGAAACCAAGGATTTTATCCCCTCAAGGCCTATCGAATGGTTCAAAAACCCCATTCCTAGCCCTAATGCTTTTGAAGAAGGAAACATGGCCATCATTTCCCCAACCATCAAAATCGACATTTCCATTAAAAATGGCGTCGTCGAAGAAATCACCATTGGATCTTCTTTCACTCCTCAGGAAATCACCGCATATACAGCCCTCTTCTAGGAATATAGGGATATTTTTTCCTAGTCATACACGGAAATGCTTGGCCTTGATCCCTCCATCGTCGAACATCACATCGACACCTGGCCCGAGTTACACCAGTTCGTCAAAAACAACGACAGCTACACCCATCCAAAGCTGCGGCCATCAAAGCCGAAATTAACAAATTACGTGCTATCGGTTTCATTTACCCCATCGCCTATACCTCATGGGTTTCCAACCCTGTACCCATTAAAAAAAAATAGGGCATTATCCGCATTTGCACCGACTTTTGCGATCTCGATCACGCGTGTCCCAAATACAAATTTCCAACGCCTTTCATTGATCAAATTATCAATGACTACGCTGGCCACGAGGCTCTCTCCTTTATGGACAGATTCTCTGGTTATAATCAAATTCAAATCCACCCAACCGATCAGTATTAAACCACATTCACTACCCCATGGGGTACTTTTGCATATCGTGTCATGCCTTTTGGCTTAAAGAATGCCGACGCAACGTTCCAATGGGCTATGACATACATCTTTCACGATCTGACTCATATCATCCTCGCCTACTTAGACGACCTGACAACTCGATACAAGAAACGCACCCAGCATCTTGATGATTTATGAATCATCTTTCAACGATGTCGTCAGTACAACATCTGCTTGAATCCTCTCAAGTGTGTGTTCTGTGTCACCGCAGGGCACCTCCTCAGCTTTATTGTTTCCCAAAGCGGTATTACCATGGACCCCCTCAAAGTCCAAGCTATCAATGAAATTCCACGTCCCCGAAATTTATGTCAACTTTAGAGCCTACAAGGCAAAGCTAACTTTCTTAGACGCTTTGTCCCTGACTACGCCATACGTGCACATGGTTTCCTTCGCTTACTACGTCACAACATCCCTTTTAATTGGGACGCCCATGCCCAATAGTCATTTGATGATCTTAAAACCGCCCTCTTGAACACACCTTTAATTAGTGCACCTGACTACAATCGTGACTATATCCTCTATGTATCAGCATCAGCTGTATCAGTAGCAGGAGTTCTCATCCAGCTAGGTGATAAAAATCATGAACATGTCATTTATTATGTTAGTAAAAACCTCTCAGGGCCACCCTTGAAATATAAACACGAAGAGAAACTTGCTCTAGCAGTCGTCCTCGCAGTCCAGAAACTGCGCCACTACATTCTGCTTCGAACAACAAAGGTCGTCGCAGATTCCAACCCTATGCAATACTTGCTCAGTCGTCAGCAGGTGAATGAAAAATTTGGTTGATGGATTGTTATCCTTCAGGAGTATGACCTCTAGTTCTCAACACCTAAGAGTAAGAAGGCCCTCGTTGTCACCGAACTTGTCATGGCCCTCCCCTCTAACACCACCAGTCCCCCCATCAACACCGACTTTCCCAACGAACATCTCTTTTACATCACCTTAGATGATCCTTGGTACGGGAACCTCCTCGTCTACCTCCAAACTCAAAAGTTTGGTAACCACCTTTCACAAGATGATCATCGTCGTATTCGACATCAGGCCCCCCGCTACCTCCTCATCGAAGACATCCTGTACCGATGGGGCGTCGACACCATTCTTTGTCGATGCTTGATGATTGATGAGGCTGATAGAGTCTTAAATGACTTCCATAGTGGCACATGTGGGGGCCATCTTTCGGGCATATCCACTGCTCAAAATATTATCCAAGCCGGTTACTTTTGGCCTACCTTGTTTCATGATTGCATTCATGCCATGAAACGATGTGAGCAATGTCATCTCTATGCCAATAAAGCCCGAGCTCCCCCTGCTCTTCTTCATCCCGTCATCACTACCGACCCTTTTTGTAAATGGGGCATCGACTTCATGACTTGTAATCCCCCCTCCAGAAATGGTCACAAATACATTTTTGTCACCGTTGATTACTTCACCAAATGGGCAAAAGCTATGCCCACCGTCAACAACACCGCTGACACTGCAGCACATTTTTTATTTAACCACGTCATATCCCGTTTTGGAGTACCCCTCCAACTTTTTTCCGATCATGGGAAACACTTCGAGAATGAGATATTTATTGAACTCTCATCTTGGTTAGGATTCTCTCACAAGTTTGCCTCACCATATTACCCTCATTTTAACGGACAGGTCGAAGCAGTTAACAAAGTCCTCAAGACCATGTTACAACGCACGGTTAATAAACATAAAACCAATTGGCATCATATCTTATTTTCTACGCTATGGGCTTACCAAACGGTTGTGAAAACAGCTATTGGTTTCACACCATTTCATTTAGTCCATGGGGTTGAGGCCACTCTTCCCATCTAGTGTGAAATTCCCACCTTATGCACTGCAATTGGGCTATTACTCGACACTGCTCCAATGGAGTAGCGCTTGTTGAACCTGGAGTCTCTAGATGAAGATCGTCGATCTTCCTTACAGAACAACGAGGCAGCTCAAAAATGATCCAAGGCTACCTTTGATTGCCATGTCAACCTTCTCTCATTTCATGAAGGTGACCTCGTCCTGGCTTACGATATCGCTCATGATACCTTTGGCCACAGCAAATTTGAGTCACTCTAGCATGGCCCATACATTATCCAACATTGCCTCACCAAAGGCGCATACATCTTGGCCTCCCCTAAAGGTCTCTCTCTTAAAGAACCCATCAACGGGTTGTATCTCAAGAAATTTTATGCTTAAACATAGTCATTCTACTTTAGGTTATTTCTTTTATAGCATTTTTAATCTTTTTTCCTCCCTCACGTCTAAACTATCCTTTGTGCTCTTGACATATGCTTCCTCCACCAGCCTACCACATCGGTTACGCCGACGACGCCAGCCATTGGACACAAAATCTCGGTTTGGCTGCTTGGGCTCTCTACACCCCTTCACATGAAATGCTCCATTCGAGTGGCATATGTTTGGGTTCAGCAACCAACAACCAAGCCGAATACACCGTCGTCATTGGCCTCCTGGCTGATGCCCAACATCATTGTATTCATCACCATAGCATCTTCCTCGACTCTCAACTAGTCGTACTCCAACTCAACAATGTGTACCGCGTCCATGATCCTTGTCTCTTTCGCAAATACCTGCAGTTTAGACTTTTATCTCGACATTTTGATTCCATTACATTTACACATATTCCAAGACAATTGAATCAAATTACATATAACCTAGCTAATATTGTGTTAGACTGGCATATATCACATCAAGCTACCTCTACACATACATAAACATATAACACAAACTTCCATCACATATATAGGTTAGACATCATCAATACATTAACAAAACACATGTAAACACCACATAGATCTCAAAAAATGTATACTCATGTATATATAAAAAGGTCCACAGTATCATCCAACTATTTACATACAAAAAATATAACTATCCGCAGGCCAATGAAGCACCTCGGTACAAAATGGGCTCACCAGCATATATACAAAAAATATATATACATCAACGCATAAGAGCACCACTCATGGTGCCTCTAGAGCACCACTGCCTGCTCCTCCCTCAGGCAGTGGTGGCCCACCACCACCTGCCCCAGGTGGTGGTGGTCCACCCCCTACCGGCCCCTCCTGCCCTAGCGACAGTCGTCCGGTCATCATCGCAACAGCCACAGTTTCGCGTCCTACAATGGCCCGCCATGGCGGTGACACCCCCACACACTGCTCCAGGAAAGTCTCATCCTGGATGTGAGACCATATGCCCTTAGGCACATCCTATAACACTGCCTCCAGATGACGGCGTATGTCCTCAAAATCCACTCTGGCAGCTGCCGGAGGAGCGTGTGATGGCCCAACACCAGGGTCATCAAACTGGCGTCTCCTCACTGCCCTCTCCGGCTCAGCAGGTCACGCCGTGACGTCCTCACGTCGACGTCTCTCTCGCTGCAGTAGCATCTCTGGCTCTTGACGAGCTGGAGTTCTCTGCAACTCCACCTCGCGCCCGCAAGGTGCCACATCTGTACATGCAAACAAAAAACAGATAGTATAAGCATCTATATCATATACATATGGAATGTTATCTCAAAAAACACAAAAACATACATATCAACATCATAAATAAACATACCTCGGTGGTCAAATACCTCCCCTGGAGGTAGCACCATGTCCGGATCATCCTGGTAGTCAACCCCGACAAAGGGGTACCGTAGTATCACCTGCGACATATGTTTCCATACCTGTGCTACCTCTACAGTGAAGAAGTGGCCACCCTCGCCACCACCATGGAGAAGCAACATGGTCGACCACCTCCTCAGTCGCGGCTCTCGTGCCCTAGGCGCACCCAATAGAATCCTAGGTCACAACATCGAAACCCTCTCTAGAAACCAGGCCACTAGGATGGACCCGAAGGAAAACTCTCCCGTGTTCGTGGACCGATAGTGGTCCAACTACCCCACCATCCTGGCGTGCAGTGTAAGCCCCCAGGAAAAATGCTCATCATCCAACACCCTCTCCATCACCATCAACTAGCCTCCACTGATCCGCTGTGTCGCCAGTGAACCATATACTCTCACAATCATCGCTACTATACAATGATGTCCTAGGGCATCCATTGCCCCAATACTCACAACTGTTCCGGACATATAGTTCGGCCCCGAACAATATCTCTGGCCGACCATCACTAGAGGCGTATCTCTAGGTAGCACCGGCTCCGTCGGTAAGGGAATTCCCCGAAATGGGAGCCCAGTCAAAAAATACACATCCTCCACCGCAATGAAGGGAATCTTCTCTCCCCACACTATGAAGCAGTGCAGGTCTGGACTCCACATCTAGATAAGAAAATGTAGGAGATACTCCTACGCCCGTATAAAGGGGCACTCAAAGAACTTTAGCAGCCCACATGCTGCCAAAGTCTCACGTATGCCTGGCTCCTCAATAGCCACAGTGTCTCGCAGCTGGGAAAAATCTCGCTATCACCAACCAACTGGCATCGTGCACACAGCTCACCTGTACAACACAAAACCGTCCTCAGTCAGCTACATGGACAATCAAAAACATAAAAAAGACACATTTTTTACCTGTCAACCTTGCCTCCACGCCGCGGTTTTTTTCCCTACAGGTGTGCACACATGCACGCCTGTTCACCCCATAGGCATGCACATATGCGCACCTATTCACTACACAGGTGCGCATGAGTGCGCACCTGTTCACTCTACAGGCGTGCACATGTGCGCGCATGTTCAACCGACAGGCATGCACACATGCGCGCCTGTTCAGCAGACAGGCGCACCCATCATGCACGCCGTTAATTCCCTCAACCGTGCTCCCATGCATGCCTATCCGGTGAAGATATGCGCACATATGCGTACCTATTACTGGATCGCACGTGCATGTGGGGCCCATACGCCCTAAACCCCTCTGTACGGCCCTCTGTACAGCCCCTGCCCAAAAAATGAAATCCTAATACTATGCAAGATGATCAGACCACTAACCTGATACTCGTGGGTCCTCAATCAGATGCCTTGTCCTCCCTGAATCTCACAATATCCTCTAAATGCTTCTCGTACAATCACTATAGCAGCAAGTACAAATGAGGTGGCAATGTGGGCCCTACATATATATATAGGCCTTTTTTCCAAACTTCCACTCACCGTTCCGGGAGCCCACGGTGTCCATTTCTTGATCCGTCTTCAGCCATGGGATCAGCATCTCGCCATCTACATCTCAACAGTCCTGGGCCTCTTTTCATCTGGAGCCCCCGGGGCACCATTTTTTGATACCCTGATCAAGTACGCATGCGCATATTCACACTTATCAAATACATGCTCATATCTTCGATTCTCTTCAGATATTGTTCACGTCGGGTATTTGGTTTTCATGTGTGCAGGTACTTGATCATCATACATCTGCACAATCGCTTCCAGTATATACTCAGCACTGGCATGTAGTCTTTCCCTCTGTATCGCACTTACATTTCCAGTCACACCCTTTGACATTTGCCTCTAGGATCCCCATTCCTGGCTCTATAGTACCCACACCTCCATTTGCATCTTCGGTATTGTCACCCGGTAGCATTCTTACCCACATGAGTTGTCCCATTCATAGCACCTTTTGTCACTTCTGACACTCATGTCTTACATCATGTCGCGAATCAACCACATACTCCTTGTCCTCATTTTGCTAGCTTTCCCAATGGACTCCCAGATTATCTCTCCATAGTTCTATGATCGGGTTGCATCTCCGCAGTAGCATGAACCCTCCATCTCATCCACAATCCGTCTACCCATCTGCAAATCTCCCTTAATTTCACCTAACTCATACAGAAACCCACCCATGGGGCCCCCACCCTCCATCAGTTATTTGAGAAAATTATGCCCTTCCTGGGCCCACCATATCACACTGGGGCACCCATTTCTATATTTGTACACTTCCCCCCAATTATTCATTATTTATTATACAAACGCCTTTATTTTCAGTCATTACATTACCCTTTTTGTCGTCACCTTTCAGCGACCTACTTCCCTTTTTTGGCCAACCACAACCCATGTCACCCTTGGTTGGAGCACTAATTATCGTCCACCCTTACCGACATCATCCATATCTTCAAAGTACCCTACAGGCCATTTTACCTTTGCCCTCTGAATTTGTTCACCTTGTCCCACCTCTGGCACAACTTATCCCTGGTCTTGTCGTCCCCCTGACACTCGACCTCATTGAACAGTTGCGGCCACTTTTTATCTCCCACATACTCCAACCAAGGGCAGTCTTGAGTCTTCCCACATCTTGACTTTGTCCATGTACCTCCTCCACTTCCTCACCTCACCTAGTAGATTTCACGAATCCATTTTCTTCTGGGAGTCGTGTCCCCCTTTTTTATCGACATCAGCACAATTTTCTAGAAGGGAAACAATATCTTGATTCTCATTATCCACTCAATGAGAGATCTCAGATGGCACAGGGTGAAACACCATTACTCCCTACTGTCATTGACCCCCATAACATTCGACGCCAACACTTTCTCATGTTACGGTGGGTCTTACTTTGCGACTATTGCAATTAGTTCTTTCATTTGCCGAATACCTCTAAACTTGGCTAGGCTATCAATGCCCACATAATCAGTGATACTTATTACCGCGATCACTGCCTACTATTCAGAGTATGTTCATCTGCAAAATTTTCTTTTGTCTTTATCACGACCACCCCCAAGGGCACTACAGTTGTCTACACCAACACTTCAGTCATCATTTTTCAGAGTTACATGACACGAGCATGGGGCATGCCCACCTCGTTTGTACACATTTTTCTATTTTAGACACCTCATGGAAGGTCGGGTCCTACCGTTTCCTTTTTCCCTCCAATGGATCACTCTGGATGATCCCATTATTTCTCTCTCTTACAACAACATTCTTAGTAGAAGAAACATTGATGGATTTCAGCTATACGTATGCTCCTAACCTCATCCATCAGGGGGCATCTGTTACCACTGAAATTGCGCCTGCACATGGTTACAAGAACTCAGCATCGTCGAACAATGATGAATTCATCCATGGACCTGCATTAATACCAAAGCATTCATAAAAGGGTCAAAAACTATACAAAGTAGTGAAAAATTGAAGAACTCTATGCAAACATTGGGCGGGGGCGCACATGTGCGGAACAAGAACGCAGAACTCACGCACATGCACACGATGTGCGACTATTATCGCAAAAATCTGCGCACCTGCTAAATGACGCATTTATGAGAGTGTTCGGCCTCCCACCCACTTATGGTTCAGATCCCAAGACGATTTGACCCTCAAATCTGGAATGGATTCGATTGGATGGCTAGTCAAATACCTACAAATGCCCTAATTAACCTCTTTTCACACTACAAAGTAGTTAAACAATAGCTCAAAGGAATGCTATAAAAAGGCCATGGATGCACCTCATTTTTCAAGGAATTGAAAGTAATGTTATGCTACCTCTATTCTCTTGAGGACTCCATCCTTGTCAAGAGCTTATTTGCGCCATTACATTGGACAATCCATCTCACTCATTGAGTGGATTTGTAAAGAGTTCTTTCATCATTTTCCATTTTTCTTTATTGTAAGAAGAGCTAGCTAGTGGGGGTCCAAGAGCCCTCCCTTGGAAGAAGAAGGGACTCATAGTCCACTTTCTTCTTAGTGTATTGTTTCACTAATAGATCAGCCTCAACATTGGTGACATGGGTCTTATGGTTCTTTT
This sequence comes from Picea sitchensis, assembly GCA_010110895.2. Classification (NCBI taxonomy): domain Eukaryota; kingdom Viridiplantae; phylum Streptophyta; class Pinopsida; order Pinales; family Pinaceae; genus Picea; species Picea sitchensis. The sequence continues at coordinate 28,879 of SNQJ01S0059511.1, forward strand.
TGTTTGTATGTCCCTATGCTCATGAATTTAGTTGTTATTGCATTGCGTAGTTTAATTATTAATTGTAGTCTTTTATTTCTTTCCCTAACTCTTTTCCTTGCAGCTGTCCTACTCAGAAGACCCAACTAAGCTTGCAAAGCACCTCTATTTTTCTCACTAAGGTGGTGGAAGAGGTGCAACAATGTCTATTACCTACTGGAAAGCCATTGGCTCTCCCTCTTTGACTGAATCCCATAACACACTCAAAGCCTTTAATGGCTCAGGTTTTAAGCCTTACGGTGTCCTCCCTTCATTGCCAATCATGTTAGAAGGAAAAACATTCCAAGTTGAAGTGGAAGTCTTTGACGCTCATCTCGATTACAACCTTCTACTTGGCCGTAGTTGGATTGATTCCATGTGCACAGTTGTGTTGACTCTTTTTCATGTTGTACGTTTCCCACATCATGGAAAGGTAATTACCATCGACCAATTAGCCTTCTTTAACTCTGATGTGCATACTGGAAATGTACCATTCATTGCCAAACCCCGTCCCCCGAATATGAGAATGTAGATGTGGGTCTTCTTAAAGACTCCTCGTTAATGGGTACCTTCTCCGTTCCACCACCCGATGTTCCACATCCATCTGTTGCTTCAATCAACATGATCTCCACCTCTATTCACAGAACCCCTACATCTCACAACCCATGGATGGTACCTGACCCCAGTGGTCATCTTTGTTACGATGACAAAATGCCTTTGAGCCCAGTAGAATCCACCTATCAGGACATTCAATCGAAAACTCCTTCTACCCCCTCTCTTGGTGATTTATCTCCAGATCCTTTCCGCATCATTTTTCCCAACACGAGATGATTATGTTTGTCATGGAAGACACCCCCTGGGAAGATGGAAATCATCGTTCCATCCTCTTCCTGGAACAACACACCATCAAGAGCTACCAACAGATATCAACCCCGTCGACCATTGTTTTCATTTCCACCATTCCCGAGTCGACACACAATGTGTTTTCCGAAGGGAACTTAAGAAATATCTCATGCACTATTCCCTCAACATATCCATAAAACCTGGAATTGTCGAAAATGTGCATATCGGAGCTTCGTGTTCCCCTAACGAGATCGTCACCTACAAGTCACTTTTCAAATAATTTTGTGACGTCTTTGCCTGGAGCTATGAAGAAATGTCGAGTATTGACCCCGACACTGTGATACATGAGATTAAGACATACCCCGATGCTAAACCGGTCCGACAACGCCTTCGTCTGGTCCACCCACGTAAAGTGGCCACTATCAAGCTTGAAGTTGAGAAACTTCTCAAAGACGGTTTTATTTACCCAGTGTCTCTCACTGACTGGGTTTCCAATCTTGTCCCAATCGACAAGAAACAAGGCACAATCTGTGTGTGTGTTGATTATAGGAATATCAACAAAGCATTTCCTATAGACAACATTCCTACCCCCTTCGTCGACCAGATTATCGACGATTGTGCCGGAAGTGAAATCTTCTCTCTGATGGATGGTTTCTCCAGATATAATCAAATCAATATTTTTCTCAAGGATCGACACAAAACTGCTTTTATTTGTGCTTGGGTCACTTTTGCTTATCAGAAACTTCCTTTTTGTCTAAAAAACGTTGGCACAACTTTTCAGCGTGCTATGTCTTATGCCTTCCATGATATCAAGCACATCGTGCAGCCATATCTTGATGACTTACCCATTCATTCCATACGCTGGGTCGATCATCCCATACACCTCCAAACCATTTTCCTTCGATGTCAGTTTTACCATATACTCTTGAATCCTCACAAATGCATTTTCTGTGTAGAATCTGGCCGACTTCTAGGATTTATTGTTTCATGTCAAGGGATCAGGGTATATCCTTTAAAGGTCGAGGGGATTCTCAATCTCCTTCCTCCTTCTTCACTTCACCAGTTACAAATTTTGCAAGGGAAAGCAAATTTTCTTTGTCATTTCATCCCAAACTATGTCGAGCTAACTCTTGGATTTACACGTCTACTCAAAAAGGGGTTTACATTCGTATGGGATACCATTGCAAACAAAGCTTTCGAATCTTTGAAACTATCCCTAACATGTACTCTGCTTCTCTTCCCCCCTGATTACAGTCGTGATTACTTCCTCTACCTCGTAGCCTCGGATTACACCATCGCTATGGTTCTCATCCAGGAGGATGATTCTCATGAGGAACATGTCATCTATTACTTGAGTTGAATTCTAATGCCTACCGAAACCAAGTATTTACATGTCGAAAAACTGGCCATGGCAACCGTCCAAGTAGTTCAACATTTCCATGACTATATCCTCTCTCGCAAGACTACAATAATTTCTAACTACAGCGCTATGCATCACATTCTCACACGTCAACTGCTAGGGTGAAAATACTTCAAATGGATCGTGATACTCTAGGAGTTTGACTTGGAATTCGAACACTCTAAGTCCAAGAAATCCTTAGTGTTTTCCAAGTTGATATGTAACTTTCCCTACTCTGAGATGGAAAAGGTAACAGCTGATTCATTACTTAATGAATCTCTCTTCCTGATTAGTTCCAATGATCTTTGGTATGGAGATATCATTATATATCTCCAAACCCAGACTTTCCATCCCAATTTTTCTAGTACTGATCGTCGTCGAATACTCTACCAAGCCCATCAATATATTATCCTCGGTGATAATCTTTATCGTCATGGGATTGACTCAGTTTTTCGACGTTGCCTCATGTTTGATGAAGCTGAGAAAGCCTTAAATGACTGCCATTCTGGAGCCTGTGGTGGTCACATGTCTGGGTATGCTACTGCCTAGAAGATCTTGTGAGATGGGTATTTTTGGCCCTCTTTATTTAACGATTGTATAATTGCTGTCCAAAAATCCCATGCCTGCCAGACCTATAACCATAAAATATGATCACATCACACTCCTCTTCACCCTGTTGTCTCCATCGGTCCTTTTGTGAAATGGGGTATCGATTTCATGACATGTCACCCTCACTCAGTGGGGGGGCATGGATACATTATTGTATCCATAGCTATTTTACGAAATGGGCCGAGGCGATGCCGACATTTGACAACACCGGAAAGACCGAAACATTATTCATATTCAATCACATCAAAGCTCATTTTGGTGTTCCTCAGGCTATCATCACCGATCACAGTAGCCACTTTAGAAACTTCATGATGTCCAAACTCACAAAAAAGTTGGGTCTTCACCATGAAAACTCAACACCCTATTACCCAGAAGCCAACGGCCAGGTTGAAGCAATTAACAAAGTCCTCATAACCATGCTTCGACGAATGATAAGGATTCACAAAACAAGTTGGCACACGATGTTGTTTTTAGCATTGCGGGCTTACCGGACGTCCGTTAAGTCTGCTACTGGGTTTACACCATTCTGGTTTATTCTATGGTCTAGAAGCCATCCTGTTGATTGAATGTGAGATACCCTCCCTAAAACTAGTCATTGAACTCCTATCAAATACTTATGTCGAAGAAGAATGTCTATTGTATCTCAAGCGATTAGATGAAATTCGACGCAATGCCACTCTAGTAATAGAATCCCAAAAGCAACGTGTTAAATCCCAATATGACAAACATGTCAAGCCTTGTGTTTTCTCTGAAGGTGATATGGTTGTCCTTTACGAACAAGATCGGGACGTATTAGGGGATGGAAATTTTGAGGCTATGTGGCGAGGTCCTTATATCATTAGATGAGTTTTGGAGAAAGGATCTTACGAGTTAGTAGATTACGACGGTATCCCTTTGAGTGAACCCAGAAATGGGTTGTACTTAAAGAAGTACTATGCCTAAGATCACCTATGCATGAATACTTGTATTTTATTGTATCATACTTCTTGTGTGTTACTGTAGTATGCTTTTTGTTATCTAGTCTCTTCCCTTATCTTGGATTGTGTTTGGTTTCTAGATGTCGGAATCTTCGCTACCCCACATTGGCTTTGCTGATGGCGCTAGCCATAGTACTCAGAACTTTGCTTTTGTTGCTTGGGAAATTAACGCCCCTACAAATGAACTTATCACTCTACGAGGTGTGTGTCTCGGCTGTGCAACCAACAATATTGCAGAGTATAGCGCCGTTATCAAATTTTTGATTGATGCTATTTCGCTCAGTATACGTCACTTCGTCATACAACTCGATTCGCAGCTAGTAGTACTATAGTTAAGTAATGTCTATGCTATTCGAAGAACTACTTTATTACGGGTATATTTACGAATTCACCTCTTGGAACATTATTTTGGTTATATTGAGTATCATCATATTCCTAGATGTCTAAATACATGAATTGATGCTTTATCTAACTATGTATTAGATTGGGCCATTTATAAACCAATCACATCACATGTATCACACAACACAAGATAAGCCGGTAGAAGTTGTATATATGTATATAACGATCAAAAGTTTTTACAAAAAAGTTATGTCCAAGGACCAAAATTTCAAAATCTAAAGCTCATATCTTCTACAAAGTAGCGTCATGGGTGATGCTCGTGATAACACATGACTGCCCAGGAAACCCTATGAACTAGTCGACCAATAGACTCTAACACACCCATAGTATGGTGTTGATAATGCCGAGGGACCTCTCCGATAGTCATGTCCAGAATGTCAGCAGTCAACCCCTCCAAGTTTTGCTCCACTGCCTCATTGTCTTCACCATCCCATCGTGACACTAGAGCCACCTCTCCTCATCCCTGAATAGGAGACGTACCTGGAGGTCGGTATGGCCCCACATATGTGTCATTCAAAAGGGATTTTTGATCAGTTCTTGGGCAAACATAAAAACATTTCATATGATAAAAATCACAAAAACATTTAAGAAAACAAAATGTGTACTTCTTACCTAGGTCACCCCACTGAGCATCCTCAGGTAGGGCTAAATCTGGATCCCCTCGAAAATCCAATCTGGCATAGGCGTAGTCATCAACCATCAACATCTGTGGTCGCAACCAGTCAAAGAAGAAATCCTTGTATTGATGATAGGCCCAGCTACGTGTCGGGCCATGAGGTTGCACCACCTCATCATCCTCAGATCCTATAGGGTCGGTAAACCCCACTCAACCTGTAATCTTAGCAAGGGGACCCTCTCAAGAAAGAAGGACACCAAAAGTGATCCGTACCTGAATTGCTTCAGGTCGCCTTTCCTGCATTTTGTTAACTGCCTCTTTATGCTACAAAGGACTGTGTCCGACCAGTTAAGGACCCGGGGCTCAGTACACTCTATGGCATACTGAAAATATCTCTGGAGAGCCATGAGTGGAGCAACGCTCCCAGCCATACGAGAAATGGTGAACAAGATGGTGCGAAGGGTCAAATCCTGGACCCCCCAAATGGCCACCTTTCCTTTGCTTCTTTCTGCTTCTGGAACACAGTACTGATGGCAATACTCACTCATTGGCAGCTTACCACCTCGACTACCGATCAAGATAGCATGGTACGCACATCATGACAGTCCTGTTAGGAAGTATACATCCTCGATATCCAAGGACAATGTGTGGACCCCCACATGGAATACTTGTTGGTCCACGTCCCACATATGAACGAGGTACTCCAACAACCTAACTTGGGCCCTCATGCCCAGGATATGAAATAATTTCAAGATACCACAGTCTCGGAGAGCAGTAATGGTGCCTGGTTCATTCCTGGCAATAGCATCATCCTCTTCATGCTCTATTTTGCACCACTCTAGTATCATGGTGGTTAAAGGCCTACACAAGAACCATAAGAGAAAGGTCAGCCTCTTGTTTCAACCATTGGCATATTTTTATTGAGCAAAAAACTAAGTCAAAATTTCATTTTTTGGCCCTCGCAGGTGCCCCTTTAGCACAGTGTGAGACTCTTGCAGGTGCCCTTAAGGCCACCTGCGAGAATCTTGCATTCTCACAGGTCCCGTATGGCTGGCCTGCAAGAATGCTAGGGTGCAAGTTTTGCCCCCAAAACAAGCTTAAAACCTTGAAATTTGCCAATGAAAACAAAAAATTGAACCATGAAAAGGTAGAAGATAGATAGCTTACCTCATTGACGGAGACGGTTCGCCAAATGGTTGCTTGTACCTCCTTCAATCGAGCACTGAAATTCAAGGGAAAAAGAGTTGTTTTGGGCAAATTTCTTGGTAAAATCAAAATGACTATGGTAAAAGCCCTTTTACCCACTTATATTTCCTTTTTTACCATTTTTGTTGATTTTTATAATTGTTTTATTCATCAAACCTAATTCCTAATAGCCCTATGAGTGTGACTTTTTGAAGATATAATGACTTTGAAGTCCATACGAAAGAGTACGTATGTTTTTTCATTTTTTGTCGCATGCACGACTGCTTTTTATAAGTTTTTAGAAAAACTTCGAGCTCAGTCTTCATTCGTTCTCGCACTTGAAAATACATGAGAACACAATCGAGTATACTTTTCTCGTCTTTTCGTACTCGTCATGGTAACACAAAAATGGCGAACCCAAAGGAGTATCCTTTAAGCTCTTTTCACACTCCATAAAACCGAAAAGATTGTTGAGCGAACTTGTTCTATTCATGCTCGTAAAAGTATCTAAACAAAACATTCGATGGGCGATAGTTTATCATGTTTTCGGTCCTATCGAATTATTTTACGAAAAAGGAACATAGAGAGTTCTCTTTTAAGTGTTTTTCCAGACTCTATAATCATGAAAAACATTCAAGTTTTCTATCTTTGGACTCGTTAAACAAACATCAAAAGACACGTAATGGGACTGAGCCACTCCTTCCTAGGGTTTGTTAAACATACTCTGAGGGACTAGTCCAAAGGATGAGCTTACATCAACAAGCATATGTTATCCTCCTCAAGCTTGCGTAAAAATTAAGAGGTACTTGCCAGAAATGGTGGGGGGGAATTTGGGAAAGGGATGTGTTTTCGTATTCATATTATTGGCAGTAAGTGTTGCTCTTGAACATGAAACCCCCTATTCGTTATTTGAAGCCGATTTGGGAAATACATTTGTCTCTCGTTCAACTTGCTACAAGGTCATATCCTAAGTCGTCTCTGAGTCAGTGCTGCCAAATCCTTGGTCGTGTCATTCATAGGTTCAAGAGAAGTTCATCCAAAACCTCTATTGAGTCGGCCATCTGCAGTTGTCCATTCTTACCAAGTCGGCCTTCCCTGTGTCCATTTTCATCTATATTCATGCTCTGTTTCACCTTCAAAATCTATTACTCATTTCATTTCATTGATGGGGGATACATCAAGGCCCTCTTGTGACGAGTTTTGCTCCATCAACTCCAACTCATTATCCAAAAACAAGACTTAGAAATTATTTGGTACCTTGGAGCTTGCATGCCTCAATGGCAGGTTCTCTCACTTTCGACAGTGGTTTTTCATTATTGACCCCTGATCGAGAGATTTCATTGAATGTTCAACCTTAGGTCATTTATTCACATTCATTGGATTGTACTAGTGTACCTTGGGATTCATTGACATTAATGGTGATTTCCCTCGCACTTGTTAACGGTTTCATCAATGACCGGTAATCAAGTGGTGTCTACCATGTTTGACTTTGGCACATGTAATCGCATGGTTAGATTCGTACTTTCAGGTGATGGGATTGAATACCCTGGGTGTCATCTTTTTGATCTAGGTTGGGATGGAGTATGTATGATTTGCATCGACACATAGATCCACTTTGTATGTCTCATGGCTATGTCATCCTAATCTGAGTCTTCTCACATAGATCCACAATGTGTTCCTAGTGGCTATGCAGTATTTGTTGATGGCATGCATCCATGGTGTATGATTGGTGGCCATGACCCACGTTCATGATGTCATCCATTTGTGATATGAGTATGGGAATTCCTACCTCAGAACTGGTATTATATTCTGCAGATGCTTGGTTGTTTGCAGGTCTCCGATTAGATGCACTCCTGGTTTCTGACACACACACGCAGTTTACAAAGTATTTCGGTTTTCACTGAGTTTGGCCTCATACTTTGGGGGGCATTCTGTTACACATGATTTTGGTCACTCTGGTGATGTATTAACAATGGTGTATTCAGGCTCCCAACAAGGACTTTTTGCCTGAGGAAAGTGGATCTTGTCTCCCTCCAAAAACATATTTTTAAAGTGAGTTCGCAGGCTGTCTATGGCCTAGGGTGCGAGAATCACTCATTCTCACAGGCCACCTACACATAGGGTGCTAACTTCTCATATTTTTCTCTATACACAGGGTGCGAACCTATTTTTAAGCTTGGAAAGGAGAAGAGGTCTCGAGGGTTCTAGAAGGAAATCTTCTGGAAAATGAGTTGGCAATCGTATGGTTGTCATTTTATTGACTTCTTGGATTTGATGGGATCATCCTCATCCATGTAACCATCTCTCCTTCTCCTATATATTGAAATTTTTCTCATGGAAAAGGTCAAGAAAGATTAATTGAAGAATTGTGTGAAGAACCCTGCTTGGACAAAGGCTTGGAGACTCTAGTTGGTCTATCAAGAGGAATTGGATCTTCTTCACGCAAGTATAGAGAAAGTGTGTGTGTTGGAACCAAGGGTGAATGAAAGGAATCTTGTGACATCAAGGTGATCAGGTTGTATCTTCTACTTTCGATTAATATGATACAACGGCATGTCCCTTTCCCATAAAGTCATTCTTACTTTATTGTGTAATTCCTTCATCATATGCATAAGTTGACATTGAATACATTTTTCTATCTTCACTTTGGTTGGTTTTTGTTGTCTTGGACTTGACCTCACAAGATCACCGGAGTGAAGCGAGAGCAACAAAGACCCAAGGAAGCGATATAAAGGTATGTCACTTATTTCTCCCTATTAGCAGATTCAATGATCACAACTTAGGGAAAGAGTCGTGTCCTATCCTGTTTTGTTCTAGATCCAGGTGGATCTAGGGAGATCTATTAGTGTCCGCACCTACCTATTAGTCCGATAACACCATATTTCGATGTCAAACCTTTTTTAAGGCCTTGATATCTACTTCAAAACTTTTCTCAACTTGATTATTTTTCAAACTGAAAACTTTCACAGTGAGGAGTGTGCCATCACTCAAAATTCCTTTGTACATTGACTCGAAGCTACCCTTCCCCAACAAGTTGACCTCCATAAATCCATTTGTTTCCATAGAAAGATCTTGATATGAAATCCTTTGTTTCTCTACTTTTTGAAATATAAATTTTGTAAAAGCCAAATTTTGTATTTTCAAATTCCCTTTGCAAAGGAATGCTAAAATGAGACAAAATGATATAAAAACTAGTGTCAACAACTACCAACAATACTTTTTTCATAACTTTAAAATGACTTCTTGATGTTGTACATGCATGTAACATAAATACTTGTGGTCCATGT
>SNQJ01S0059511.1:59955-78206 GCA_010110895.2 Picea sitchensis
AAATGTGAGGTGGATTCTCACACTTAATTACTTTCTTTTTCATGAATATTAATAATAATTCATGTGTACTTGGTATTTTTTCCTTCATGTAATATATCCCTCCTCCACATTGACTAGGGATTGTGACATAGGTTAGTCCATGGTGTCAAGGTGTATGAGACACTTATATGACACTTTATGACACTTAGGGCGAGGTACCTAGGTGTGCAAATTTCACGTGTAACAGAAGCATTTGATGAGGATTTCCAAGTGGAAATACTAGAAGAAGAAGAATAAGAACATGCCAGTACAACTTACTAAAGAAAGAAAATATGTTGCACAATGACAGAGTAAGGTATGGGATCTTGGAAGGTTGCATATAACAACAATGCCATAGTAGGAAGCAAGATAAGTAGGAAGAAACATAATATTTGGGGTCCTAGTGGACATCAATCATGGAATAGAGCATATGGAAAACATCAGTAGAGGGATTAAAGAAGAGAGAAGTAATTGAAGAATCATGATTCGGAGATCATGACACATTTTAACCCTGGGAGTCTGATGTAGGATCACTTTTCCTCCAAAAACAATCTTGGTGATTAGATCTTGGGGGTCTTTTAATTTACTAAGGGAGTGGGTTACCTAAGTTTGAATTATTGTATTTTCCTATGAATTCTAGAAGAACTGTATATGATATGTGTTGTTAAGTTGAGATTTATTAATATGAAATCGAATCTGTCTTGTTTAAGTAGATATTGAGAATTTGTAATATTTAGAGAGATATTTAGGTGTGTGTATATGTCTTGAGAATTTTGTGGATCTGAGAAATCCTTAGTTGAGATATTTTAGGATCTGAACCAAATTATGGAATCATAATCCTTTGTAATTAAATATGTAAGCCTAAGGGAATTACAAGCGATCTGGGACATGGTTCAAGTTAGATAGAGAGAGGAGAATTATAGGAATGTGTAAGAGGCCAAGTGTGGCCTAAGGCTAGGGAGAGGTCACTTAAATGTAAATTAGGCCCGGAAGACTGAATGTCCGATGTAAATTGTGTACAACAATTCATTAATAGAATTTTGTGTTTATGGGATCTCTTTGTTAGTGTGAGAGTAGATGTCTTTCTGTTGTATTGATATCCCTGTGTGAAATTATTATAGTCTAGATTGGACCTTCCATGAACATGTGTAGGTTTTGGATCCAACAAGGTTAAATATTCTTACTAAAGAAGATGGATCTTGAGTGATCATCGATCATCAAAGAAATTGATGTATCCAAGGAGATAATGATCGATTGAATTCATCATGGAATTGATTTAAGATCATGGAAGAACAAAATTTAAGTTCTCGTTTATGTGCAGGTCGATTAAGGGTTGAATCCCTTCGAAGAACATAGTTCAAAACCTTTTTGTATGCATAGATAAACAGGAACCGTCAGACCAAGCAAAATAATCAGTCATGATTTTTGATTCATCAGACCAAGAATTTATTTCTATTTTTAAGGATTTGAATGATTGAGATCAGATCTACAGTGGAGCTCTTCTAGATCAATGACCATAGTTTGTTCAATATTGAGAGATGATGGTATAGTGTTAAGTGGTTTGGAGTCAAGTTTTCGGATTCTAGTTTCCAAAGATTGTTAAAACACTCTGACATATATAGTATCTAAGAATATTCATTCTTCAATATATCTCATTCAACACCAATAAAATTGGGGAAGTTTCACCACTCCGAAATCAAAGAATCGAAGAATATTCTATCACATTTTGTTGGCAGATCAAAAGAAGACGCGTGGTAGCATTTTATTGGCTATCGTAGTGGAGCTATCGAAGTCTGTAGAGTCCACAATATGGAGGAAATCCAATATAAAAACACCGATCAATGGTTGAGATCTATTCATAGTTGAATAGATCAATGACCACATAAGAGACACATGGAAACAAACAAAAAATAGGACACGTGGAAATTGGATCCATGAGTGTAAAGGTGGCATGTGGTATAAAAGTGCAAGTTAACCAAAGAGGGCCTGACACAGTGGAAGTGAAAGTTAAAGAGTTGTGGACCATAGATCTTAATGATAAATGGTGGAGGATGTTCCAATAGTTAGAGACTGAAGGCGTGAATAGTAGGAGTGAACTCCGACAGGAGAAGTATGAACAATGACTACAATTAGATGGAGGAATAGATCAATGGTGGAGATTGTGTAGGGATTTCAGGTTTGAAAGGAGAGTTGTTTCATTGGATTTCAATTCCACACTCTGACAATAAATCAGAATCATCATTTTTGTGAATATTAATGAAAAAGAGTGAAATATGAATTAAGCCCCGAAAATTTAAGCCGTGGTCATGTCACACGGTCACTAGATGAGAGAAAGGAGTTGGAGAATGTAGATTTAGTGCAAGTTTATAGTGCTTAAGAGAATGAGTGCCTAGTTTTGAGGGCTAATGGACTAGTGTGATAAGAAAGACAACATAATTTTTGTTAAGGAAGGATATGAGGTTGAAACGAGAGATTATAGTATAAAATATAAAACAACATAAACAAAGATAATTTTGATCTCTGTTAAAGGAGGAAATTTGAGTCGGCACATTGGATTTAGAAGCAGCTCAACTATGTAGCTACAAAATAATTGACTAATTATTCTGCACCTATGGGAATAACAAGTCAAGAGGTCATCAATAATTTTCTATATTATGCTTCATATTGTTTATTGTCTCATACAAGTGAAGCAATTAATTTGTTACCTTTCTCACATCTCCTAGAACTAGACTTAACATTTAGGTGACCAAGATAGGGGTTTTGGGCTCGACTAATATTTCTATTTGATCCCTTGAGGTCATGAGGGAATCCTCCCTTATTTTGTACCTTCTTCCATCAATAAAATGAGGGAAGTATCTACTTAGGTGACAGTGGTAGAAAATTCCAATTGTTACACAAGATTGGTGCCATTGTCGGGGAGAATTGAGTCATTCTTCCTACGATATCCTTTAGGTAATCTTGTCCCAAAGAATTATTCTACAAGATTACCTGGTGACTCCATTAAGGGTAGAATCCCTTGTTTACCTTTGATGATCCTTGTCTAAAGAGATAATCTAGAGACTCCATTGATTAATTTTGAAGTGTCATCCTATTCTCAACTTCGCAAAGTTACATATTCTCAAGTAATGGAAATATGGCACCATGGGAACTTAATGAAATGTTTCCTTCTCTTGACATTAAGTACATTCCCAAATATCGAAATCAATTTTCTCTGGATTAGGGGGTAATTGTCCAAAATTTTATGGGATCCCATCCTTGGCTATTACTCATGTTGTGAATTTCTTGAAGTATGTTTCAAAGATAAATGTGATGCATCAAGATGTGCTAATAAGATTGTTTTTGTTATCTTTGGAAACAAGAAAAAACAATTTGGTTAAGAATACTCTCAATACGAAGAGTATATATTCTCTTACAATATTCATTGAAAATTGTCTCAAAAGGTGGGAACCAAGAACACAAAGATATGAATATATTCTCCACGATTTCATGGAAACCCTCTAAAGGGAAGGGTTATTTTATAACTCTATTGAGGAATATGAGGAATTCATTAAGGAAAAAGAAGTTGAAGAGGAGAATCATGAAGAAGGTTACCAAACCCTTGAAGATGAGAAAGAATCACCTCATGATTCCATTGAAGACAACGAAGATTTGATTAAAGAATGAGAGCTTGAAGACGTGACTCATGAGGAAGGTCACCAAATACATGAAGTAGAAATGAGTTTCTTTACGAACCTATTGAAGAACACTTTGATGAAAAACACCATGTTGAAGACCCAAACCATGAAGAGGCCCTTCATGAAGACACAATGTTGACATTTAATCCTATATGTAATGAAGACGAATTCATCCAAGCTTCCATTCTTCCTACACATGAAGAAGAGAATGTGGTAAGTTGTACTTCTTTCCAAGTATTTGATGTTGCTTCATTTCATGATTTGGAAAGTGAAATTTTTTTGGAAGAACCCTTGGATGCATTATATCATTCATGCTATAATAAAGGTGATGATGTAGTTGAAAATATTAATGATTTTATACATGTTGGGAGACGTAAATGGTATATCAGTTGTTCTAGTTTTGATGGATATCCCAATTATGACATTGAAGGTTGTTTTCAAATAAATAATATAGAATTTTTTCCTTTAGAACAATCATATGTGATTGCTAATGATTCAAATTTGTGGAAACATGAAGACGATATAATCACAGATTTATTCCAGACACCTAGGACTGAACCATTGCACCATCCTCATGATGATTCCCAACCCTTTCTTGGAGATTTTGATACATGTCCTTTTGAGCACTCATATTTATTCTACAAATAATATCGTTAACCACCTATATGTTCTGATTTTGATGAAGATGAGGCCATGATTTTCCCATGATGTGAATTTCATAAAGTAAGTTTCCAACCTCCTTATTTTTCTTCGTCTTTCCATATCAATGAGAATATGACTAGGAAACATGTTCCTTATACAAAGTTGTCTATGGGGAGATTTTTTTCTTTAGAATTTAAAGGAAAGTTGGAGGCTTTAAGAAGAACATTAACATCCCATTTTTTCATCCTTCCCTTGAGTAATTGTCATATATCTTCCATATTTATTTTCATTCAATTCCAAGCCTTACGGAGTGGTGATGGGAAAGATAATCATTCTTTTAAGATTTTGATTCAACCTAGTGAGCAATCCTATGAGGATACATCTTGGCGTGGGGATACATATTATCACAACCCTATCCAGATATGAGTAGAGAAAGCCTGTGAGGATACATCTTGCCGTGATTGTGTCCGCCCTCCCCACCCTCATGAGATTGATTTCATGTTTTTCTATGGGGTGATGATAATCCCAACTCATGATTATTTTGTTCTTGATATATTTCTATTTTGGTTTGTAATTAAGTACAAAGGTAGAACTCTTGGATTTGATAAAATGATAAGATGGATTCATTAGTTATATGATTATACATAGGTTTTAAAGATGACATGCTTAGAGTAGGTACGTCATGTTATGTGCTTGAATTGTTTTATTTTACGTATTTCTTTGTTATGCATTCATGTTAGTTTAGTTTTATGTTTATATTGATGAAAATGCAAAAAAACATTATTTCTAGCTCAATTTTAGTATACTAACATAGGTGGATCACATCCTCCTTAGCTTTCTACTAAAATGCTAGTGTTGTTAGAAGTGGTTACAGGATTGCAGGTCTTGGAAAATCAAATATGTTGAGGTTCTCATGTGCTCTATGGTGAGCACATGTCCCCATGTTGGAACAAGATGTTACCTCTCCCAGCCTAGGGGTAACTAGAGGAAATCATGTCTCATGGAACACAATGAAGACAATGATCTCATTGTTGATGATGATCAACGTGTCCACCATAGAAACCCCCTCATATTTCCTCTTCTACTTTGAATTAGTCAATATCATCATGTCCAGTCAAAGCAAGTGTATGGGATATGGAAATCCAACGTAACCATGAGCTGTGTTAGTCCTTTTTTCATACGAGGTGTTGTGTAGTATTCCTGATATAAAATAGTATGAAAAACATAAATATTTTAAGTAGAAATGGCAGAGAAGAAATAATATAATCATAACAATACCAGAATAATACTAGAATAACACTAGAAATAACACTTTGATCACTGATAACAATGTTCACTTGCCTCTTCAAGGGGGAAACCTCCAGTAGAGAAGATCTCTATTACAATAATATCCAGAACAAGATTTCTCATACTCTCTACTTCTATTTATATTCTATCTATCCAAAAGAACAATCTAGAAAAAGATCCTTCTAGAAGCATAAGCTTCTATTAGGTCCTCTTACATTTGACTTAATCTTCCTTATTGCTAGGCCTTATTAACATTATCCTTTATTAAATGGAATTATATTATTCTACCTACATGAGGGATTAGGGAGTTTAAGTCCCTAACATNATAAAAACCTTGTCCTCAAGGATTTAGATGAGGGAATTATTGTAGAATGGTGGATGACTCCCAAGTGGCATCTTCTAGGGGTGTATGTTTCCATTGGAATAACACTTACTGGATGGTGCACTAACAAATATGATGCTCTCTTCGGGCAAAGAATAGTTGTGGCTAAAACCATATGGAACCTTCTTCATCCAACTCATAGAGAGTAGTTTGAGTTTGGCACTTAGTTCCAATTACCTTCTTTAAGTAGGAAACATGAAAAACATGATGGATCTTCGACTGACTGGGTAGGGATAGCTGATAGGCCACTGATCCCACACACTTGAGCACTATATAATGACCATAAAATTTGGGTGCAAGTTTCTGACAGTGTTGATATTTGAGTGAAGTCTTCTTATAAGGTTGTAGTCAAAGAAATACCTGGTCTCCTTCAAAAGAATGGCATTCTAAATGACTTTATCTTCTTGTTTCTTCATGTGATTCTGAGCCATGACCAAATTGTTTTTGAGGGCACAAAGAATATCCTCTTGGATTGTAATTTTTTTTTCAACCTACTAAACCTTCAAGACCCCTAGCATATAGGAGAGACCTGATGGAGGATTTTGGCCATAGACTGCTTCAAAATGAGTCATACGAGTAGTTTTATGGTAATATGTGGTGTACCACCATTCAACTATGGGTAACCATTGAGCCCACCGATTTTTCCACTCAGATGAAAAACACCTCAAATATTTTTCCAAACACTTGTTGACAACTTCAGTTTGGCCATCTGTCTTGGGCTGATAAGCAATGCTGAGATGCAATTGGGTGCCTTGCAGATTGAAAAATTCTTACCAAAAATTTCTAGTGAAAGTAGGGTCTCTGTCAAAGACAATAGAACTAAGCATGCCATGAAGCTTGAAGATATTAACCCTCAATATTTAAGCCACTGTGGTTGTTTTGAATGGGTGTTGAAGAGAATAAAAATTAGCATATTTGGAGAGACGATCTACTACCACCATGATGATCGACTTATTTCCCGATTTAGCTAAGCCCACAATAAAATCCATAGAAATATATCATGAAATAGTAGGGGGAATCGAAAGCGGTTGGAGTGTGCCTGGAGATTTGACAGTTTCTCCCTTTTTGCATTGAAAGAACTCACATTCATCCACAAAGGTGAAAACGTCGTGTTTCATTCCTTCCTAGAAAAAAGAACGTTTGACCCATTCATAGGTTTTTGTAAATCCTAAATGCCCGGCTGTGGGTGAGGCATGAAGTTCAAAAAACACGGTGTGTTTAAGTTGGGATTGCTTGCATAAATACAAATTACCTTTTTAGTGAAGCTCTTCATTATTCCAAGAGTACTCTTGAAAAACTGAAGAATTGTGTTGCTATTGGTGGAGCAAGATAGAAATTTTGGGGTCTTGGATCCATTCCTAACGAACAACTTGGAGCCAATCTGGTACAATGAAGGAGAGGGAGAAAAGGGACCCATCTTCTTCATATTTCAGGGAAAGAGCATCAACCACTACATTGTCCTTTCCCTTATTATAAATGATCGCATAATCATAGACAAATAGCTTGGTCACCCATTTTTGCTATGTCGGGGATAAAATTCTTTGTTCTAGGAAATACCTGAGACTCTGATGATCAGTTTTGATTTGGAATCGTTGAGGCAATAAATAAGGATGCCAAATATACACATCATGCAGAATAGATAACATTTCCTTTTCAGAAATGGATTGGCCCAAATGTCACTCTGAAAATTGTTTTCTAGTGAAGGCTAATGGCCTTCCATCTTGCATGAGGAGAACTCCAATTCCTCTCTTGGAAGCATCGCATTCCAATATGAATGTATTTGTGAAGTCTAGGAGGGCTAGGACAGGGGTCGAGCACATAACATTTTTTAAGGCTTGAAAGGCATGATCTGCAGCTGAAGTCCAAGTGAAAGCATTCTTTTTGAAGAGGGAAGTGAGAGGAGCTACAATATTTCCATAATTCTGAACAAACTTCATATAATAGCTCGTTAAACCCAGAAAACCATGTAAGATATTAAGAGTTTTATTGCAAGGCCAATCTTTCATAGATTCAATTTTGTTAAGATACACATGGACACCATCCTTACCGACAATATGAACCAAATATTCCACCTCTGAGGCACCAAAGGCACATTTAGATTGTTTGAGGAAAAGTTGATGTTTGGAGAGTATATGGAGAACTAGATTCACATGGGAGAGATGGGATGGCCAATTTTTACTATAGATGAGAATATCATCAAAGAAAACTAAGAAAAAATGATAGAGAAAAGGATGGAAGACATTATTCATAAGACTCTAGAAAGTGGAAGGAGCATTACACAATCGAAAGGGCATTAGAAAGAATTCATAATGACCCTCATGAGTGCATGGTTAAATCCTTAAAATCCATGATAATGGGGCCTAGAGTGCATAACCATTCAACACCAAGAACAATGTCACAACCACCCATTTCTATAGAAAACATATGAGATTTCAGTTGATACTGACCAATTTGGAGTCGCACATTTTCACATCGTCCCCCACATTTCATGGAACCACCATTGACAATCATGATTTGAAAATTATTGACAGCACAAATGTAACAATTGAATTCTTGGGAAATGCGATAATGAATAAATTTATGAGTGCTACCACTGTCCACAAGGATGATGTCTTTCCTATTTTTTATGTAACCAATTAATTTTAGAGCTTGGGGAGTAGAGAAGCCAGTGAGGGAATTAAGTGAAATCACCGGGTCAACATTTGGTGGGTCAAAGGGTGGGGTGAGGTTAGAAGGCGGTGGTAGCTCCTCCACAGGTGGAACAACAACATCTTCTTCAGAAAGATCCTAAATCACTGCCATAAAAATATTTTGTTCCTTACACTTGTGCCCAGAAAAATATTTGTCATCGCAATTATAAAAAAGATCCTTGAGTTGATGTTCAACCATTTCATCCCTGGTTAATTTCTAGATCTTGAGGGGAGTTGTAGGAGGAGAAAAATGGGTGGGTTTAGGGCCAGGAGGAAAGGATGGTTTGTAGGTATGGAAAGACACAATCTCTTGGGATTCCTTGGCTCGTTGAGTAGCTTCCAACCAAGTCTGGGGGCATGTCATGAGAACATGGGCACAAATTTCATCTTTGAGGCCAGTAGTAAAGAATTCCCTAAATAAGGCATCTGGCATGCCCTCCAATCTAAAAGACAAGTGTTCAAATGCGGTAATAAAGTCTTTCACTGTCCCAGACTACTTTAGTTTGGTCAAACGACCTAAATGGTGGGTTTCAGAGCTAAAGTGGTCATAAAGTTCAGCCACAAACTGTGTCAAAGCAAGATATCCTTGGTATGCCTTTTTTTCCATTTCCACCATTTCCATCGTTCTGGATCTAGATGTAGGAAACCATAACAAAGATTGGACAAATCATCAGTAATTCCATCCAAAGATAAATAATGTTCAATTTGGATGAACCAGCCTATAGGATCTGATCCATCAAATTTGTTCACCTCAATTCTAGGAGGGTGGAAGTCTTAGTAAAAGTGGGTAGTACGAGGGCCTTGGTAATGGGAAGAGTCATGGTCATCCTGATAAGATGGTTGTTCAAAAGAGGAAGGGTTCTGGGAATGGCCCAGGAAATGTTCTTTGAGGTCTTTGATGTAGGAACATTGTTCATGGAGGTCTTTGATGTGGGAACATTGGTCCTTGAGGATATCAATAGTTGAATTGATAAAGCCAATGTTGGCTATGATATGTTTGATGTCGTCCTTGTGCTGATGGTTGTCAGCAATCAAGACATTGAGTTCTTGGGCTCGTGTGGTAGTAATTTGGACAAAGGAGGAGGAAAATGGTATAGGGGAAACAAAAGGGGTCTGGAGGGGTGGGTGGGACCATGGAGAAAAAAGGGTGTCAAATGATAGGTACCACTATGATCAGGGTGAAAAGGGGGATCCAAAGGGATAGGATCCAAATAAGGGTGTCAGAGATGGGTTGGGTTCACACAAAAAGTTTTGTTAAAAATGAGAGGTAACAATGGAATCCGGATGAAGAGAGGAACCCTGTGGGATAAGTCCTAAATAAGTGTGCCAATGGGACCATTATACCCTTTTTTTTTTCTCATGCGAAGTTATACTACGACATGAATAATATTGTAGTGATGAAATTCCCAAATGCTTAACAGGAAAAAATGTGTAGTAATTTCGCAACCATAATGCAGAAGGCACAATTGCATGAAAATAGATCTTGCCCGTTCTGGTTTATTTTTTTTTCCGTCCCCAGCAGGGATGATTTTAAGGATAGAAATTTATTTTAAAATGTATAAACCTTGGTGAATCTTACTAATCCTTCATATGCCAACCATAAAAATTTGGTGATATTTTTATAAAAATATTCAAATTTCTAAGGATTTTATAACGTTTGTATAAAATTTTGGCGATTTTTAAGGAAAAATAATTTTATCCTATAGAGTTTTGGCGAATAATTTTTAGAATAGCGAATCTTTTTTTGGAGAAAACCATGGAAAATTATCCCATGAGAGAGATTTAGACCCTAAAATAATCCTTGGGACTCCTCAGGGATAGGATATTCAGGGTTTCTACAGACAAGGGTTTTCCCTGTTCTATATCTCTCTGATATACTTGCGAGGTCCAACAGTAGTACTCGACCCAATATCTTAGGGAACCAACTAAGGAGGCTAGACTGTGCCCTTATCCATACTACTCGACTACCCAGGTACTAGAGAGTATCTTCCCGAGTGTTTTTATCGATGGCACTATAGCAGTTAGGTGACCGATCAAGTTATCTATGGAGGGCTTTAGGAGATCTAGGCCTATCCATATACAAGTGTTTTCTGATGCACTACCACTCGAAGGGGTACCAACAGGGGTTACAAGGGTGGCCAACAGATGTGCACTTAGGTACCACTTGTATTTCCTGTGTTTATGACTCCCCGACCATGAGCTTATGCCTGTAACAACAAATCAATGTAGCTTTAATACGTCGAAATATGTTTCTATCTTGAAAAAAAAATTAATCCATAATTTTCTGCCGAGGAAGGTGCTCTGATACCACTTGTCGTATTCCCGATATAAAATAGGATGCAGACCATAAAAATTTTAACTAGAAATGGCAGAGAAGCAATAATATAATCAGAACAATACCAGAATAATACCAGACTAAGACTAGAAAGAGCACTTTGATTATTGATAGAAATGTTCACTTGCCTCTTCAAGGGGGAAACCTCTAGCAAAGCAGAGCTCTATTACAATAATGTCCAAGACAATATTTCTCATACCCTCTACTTCTATTTATACTCCATCTATCCAAAAGAAAAATCTAGAGGAAGATCCTTCTAGAAGCAAAAACTTCTATTGGTCTTCATATATTTGACTTATTCTTCCTTATTGCTAGGCCTTCCTAATATTATCCTTTATTACATAGAATTATATTATTCTACCTACGTGAGGGGTTAGGGAGGTTAGGTACTTAACATGTTGTACTTAATATACTAGGCATGTGAATGGGAATCATTGATTGAAGTTGGATAATGGATCATAAGTTCAAGAAGTTATGTTCATTTCCTTGTTTCACCTTGGTGGCCAACATCTATTCCCTTGTCACATGTTGTCATCCAAAGGAAAATGGGTACTACTAGGGCGTCCTAACAAGGGTAAATTTATGTTTCCCCACCATACTTAACACTTACCATCCTAGAGCCTATAATAATGTACTAAAATTTGGTAATGGATTATGGTTCAATATCCCATGAGAAGAGGGGCTAAAGGCCCATCGATTGATTGAAACTACTAGTAAAAAAAGAATAAAGAAAGGATAATGATAAATAAAGAAAGACAAAATAGTAAAGGACTCTCAAAATCCATTCCATACTTAATCTCTACCCTTTCCACGTTCTCCTTATTCCTAAGAATTTATGCTATATCTCGAAACCTTATAAATGAGATCTTACCACCTAGGACTAGGGATAACTAAGGAGATAATGTCTCGAGGCCCACAGGTAGCAGAAATGGAGTGTCGACAACCAAATTGACCAGTAGATCCCCGCAAGGTCCCTCCTATCTTCACTTGCATTGTGGGTCATCGCCAACAATAGAGAAACATCCATCACACCGACCTGGCTCCAGAGGACAACATGTCTTGCTTCATGAGGTAATAAGTTTGGTTTCATGGTAAGTGTCACTTTAATAATTGAAGCATCTGAATATGTTGCAAAGAATCCTTTATTGATTACAGACCATTTTCTTGGAAATTATACCTTTTTCCTTATTTAACCTTGGTGAGTGTCATTATGTCCTAATAATTTTATCACACCCATGAATGGGGTGCTACTAGGGGTTCATTGAAAATTCATTGTACCATTCTTAATCATACTTATCACTTTCCATAATCCTTCCTTTTTCATCTGATCATCTTTTAGGTTTTTGGGTGCACTGACCCAACAAGGGATTGTACCTTATTTCATGGGAAGAAGGTGTTGAAGGTATAGAGGGGAATGTAGCTAGAAAAAGATAAAATCCAATCATAAACCTTCCATATGCTCACCCTGAGATGTCGAGAACAATAAAATGCTTTTAAGAAAAATGAGGGACCCATAAAATAAATAACTAATTAATCAATCATTCCAACCAAGGTAGAGCATATGTGGGCTATGCATTTCCTTTTTAGTGCCTTTTATTGTCTTCAACTTGGAAAATCATGATGTCCAAGGTATAGCACACGTGGTCTATTTATTTCCTTTTTAATGCCCATTATTGTCTTCAACTTGGAAACACTCTAATAAATTAATGGAAAATGGGCTTGGAAAAATGTTGCATTGTGGACAAGGGGTAGCATACCCTCTACAAAGGCAATATGAACCCTTGTATGTCATGAACCCCATGACTAGAAGTCTTACCCCACTCTACCTCATACTCACACATGACTTATATAGGCTTCCCTTGGGGAACACCTTTGTATTGAGGATTGGATGACCTAATAAGATGCCTTGACACCCCTCCCACACCTAAATTTGACAAATTGTATAAGGTCTTTGAACATTTGTTTAACTTGAAAAGGGGGGTTTGATGCACATGCTTGGGTGGTTTCATTTTTACATGTGGCTTACATGGGATGATTCTTGTGACTTATGGACCCTTGGAGGGTGCATCTGATTGTCTTTGAAGGACCTTACCCGGCGGACATGTAGTTACGAGGAGATGACTATGTTCATACCTTCATGAGGGATTGGAGCCCAAGGATTGATGTAGAGACCCCACGTCCGAGGTAGGATTGTGATCACCATTTTCACATTAAATAAAGAGGGCATTTACTTTGAAGGCACTTTGAAATGGCCAAGAGATGAACTCCCACCTCTCTCCTCATGGATGTTATCCTTTGGAGGCTTGGACATCACCCTACTAGCGCATGACGTCAATTAGGGCTTGAGGATTTGATGGAGGAGGGTTTCACATGATGGTTGGCACATTTGGCATGATAATTGGACTTTGGAGGCATAAATTTGCACTTTTCCAATCAATATTTCAGTTTTGGAGCTCAACATCACCCTAAAAGGGGATTATTGTTATAACCCTAACTTGCACCATACATGCATACCCGGCATTTGGCCCTCTTGCCATTTTTTTCAAGCCATCACTAAGAAACTCTCATTAAAAATATTATTTTTGAAGATGTATGTGCCCTGCACCATTACTGTCTATGTACACATACTTGTTGCAACACTACAACCTGTGTAGTACACGTATTCCCACAAAAGTTTCAAAAATTAAAAAGTTGCAAGGAATTCATTGAGATTACGGGCTATTGGGTAGTTTCCCAACTGATCCACCGCCTATAGCCCATCACCCAACCGACTAACCATCATTTTTTCATATAAAAGGAGGTGTTGGGGTATCATTCCTAAGCCAAGCATAAGAACATTCAAACTCTACCCGCCCTCCTTGCCCCAAATAATTGCAGCCGCCTTGTGAGATTTGCATCAGAATTTCCCATTCTTTCCTTTTTCCTCCATCATAAGCCTATGCCATTTCCCTAGAAGAAGTGTGAGAGGAGAAAGATACGTGGAAGCTCAATTGGAGCTTGATGAAGAGGAACCTGAACCAGGTGCGTGGAGTAGTCACCGACCTTTGTTGTAAGTAAACATTGTGATATCAATAAAAGAAATACTTTTCTCGTCCTGAAATATGATGTGTCAAATGTTTGTATTCAATTTATGTTTCATTCTAACATCTAACCCATGATTTATATATGAGATGCATGTTTGTAATTTCTTGTTTATCTATTTTTGAATGCACACCAGCCTTGGGAGGAGGCTTTTATTCAATAGAGCTATCGAACGTGAGAGGATTGACACCAGACACAGAGTAAAAGGTAAAGTTACCTGATATTTTCACTTTGTCTTTCATATATGAATGTGGGATATGTTCGGGGTAGTTAGAAAGGTAGGAAACTTTTAGATGGTTATATCTACCTACATGTTTAACCCTAGTGTAGTCCATAGGGGGGTTTTCCCTCTATAGCAATGACGTCACCCTTTAGGGTTTCATTTTTTGTAAAAAATGGATTTTGTATAATTTGAATGGGCAAATTAAGAAGTAGTCTCATTTATCGAAAAGACATTACTTTTGGGTCAAGTCTAATGGTGGCTAGGCTTTCCCATATAAATATGGCTATCCACCATTCATTTTTCATAACAATTATTTCTCACACAAGAGGATAGGACTGAAATTTTCGCTACTTTTAGAGTTCTTGGCTATTTTACTCATGCATTATCTCTTGGAGAGATATTTTTGGATGTCTCTTGGCTTGTTCTTGGTGGAAAAATATGCAA
The DNA here is from genome assembly GCA_010110895.2 of Picea sitchensis. NCBI lineage: Eukaryota > Viridiplantae > Streptophyta > Pinopsida > Pinales > Pinaceae > Picea > Picea sitchensis. The sequence goes on from SNQJ01S0059511.1 coordinate 74,732, forward strand.
CTAGGGTTTGTGCTTGATTATTCTTTTTGAAGTAAGTAAAATCCGCAATTTTCATTTCATGCTTTGAATGTTTATGGTAATATTTACTTGTTCATGTTGAAGATTAGGAAAATGCTTGCTCAAAACCCTAGGAGAGGAGCATAAGGTGTTTCCTCTCTCAAGATCATTCCACTTATTAAATTGTTAAGAGAATATTTTCAAGAATAGGATTCTAAATCCCTAAAGTGATAGCACTATAGGAGCCATGTTCTAGAAACGTGTTGCTATATATTTCAAGAGTTTAAGGAAGAAGAATAATTTTGCTAGAGCCCAAAAGAGCTTGTTTTCTAGAAAAAATCATCTTGAGTCTTGAAGTTTGAGGCCCTAAGGTGCTAGCACCTCAAACTTCTTCTCATCATCCTTAGGAATTACTATCATCATTTATTTCTCCCAGTTAAATTTATATTGTAATTGACTCCATGGCCCCAAAGGTACTAGTTCACTTTCTCTCTTGTGAAGGAAATGATCAAAAAACTCTCAAACTTTATTGTCTAAGGATTTTACTAGCCTCTCCTAACCCTAGTTTAGATAAATTCACTAACTTTAATTCTGTTGTTGCAAAAAACTATAACAACCATCTAATTTTCTTCATATTGTTGCATACACTAACATAATATTAGCTTAACTTACTCAAAAGTTGCTTGGAATAATTGGAATACAATCTATTGGTTTTATACTAAGTTTTCACTGTGATTTCATGCAATTTTGAATTGAATTTCTTGAAGTTGTTACAAATTGTTAATTGTTGTTGTAAACCTTTATATTGTTGCAGTTTCGTATTGTAAATTTTAAACATACAAAGTAAAGAAATGCATATAGATTCTTAATCAAGACAAAAATTAATCAATGGCTCATTCACATAGTACACAGAGATTTTATACCAGAAACCCTCAACTGAGAAAACCATTCTTATATTCATTATTGAATTTCACCATTCACCATACAATATATATAAAAAAAAATTAGGTATTCCATAGATACCAAAACCCTAATCCCTTAATCTGGGATTAATTTACAAAAAAACTAAAAATAGAAAAATCCGCTAAAAATAGCAAAAAACGCCCGCTATTGAATGTTGCGCGTAACTAGGGGGGGCATACCTACTCCCCCTAGGAAAGCACCCGACACACACCACACAAACATAGAACTACTATGAGGGATCTTTAGACACAGTTTTCATATCTGACATGCCCACACACACACATGCAAAGAATATAACACATACCTAATATTCTCCCACTTGTTGTTTTCTTTGCATCCAGGGGTCCAGGGGATTATATAGTCAACAATACAGGGCAACAATGCCCATTGTTACTCTACACCAAGAGAAATTTTCTGTGCTCACAGACTTTGTTAATGAATCTGCAACATTATTCAAAGTGTCAACCTTTTCCAGCAACACCTTCTTTTCCTCAACCATGTCTCTCACAAAGTGATACTGAACATCAATATGCTCTGCCTTCGAATGATAAGTTGGGTTCTTTGCCAGGAATATTGCACTCTGACTTTCACAATCTAATCTCATTGCTTGTTGTGCCAACCTAATACCTGAACACAATCTCTATAACTATACTGCTTCCTTTCTTGCATGAGTGGCTGCCATGTATTCATCTTTTGTAGTTGAGAGTGCCACTACAACCTGTCTTTTGCTCATCCAACTGATTGCTACTCCAAATAGGTTATACACATACCCACTTGTAGATCTTCTTCGATCCATATCTCCATCCCAATTTGCATCAACAAAGCCATGTATGTCCACCACTCTGTCCAATCCTGGTCTTCCTTGGTAGCACAATCCATAATTGGTACTGCCACACAAATACCTAAAGACCCTCTTCACTGTTGTCCAATGCTCCTTCCTTGGTTTTGACATATACCTGCTCAAAACTCCCACTACATGTGCAATGTATGGTCTCGTACAGACCATTTCATACATCAAACTTCCAACTTCACTAGCATATGGAACATGGGACATGTCCTCTTCTTCTTCCTGTGTCTTGGGACACTGATCTATAGATAACTTTACACCTATAGGAATATGAACCTTGACCGGTTTACTTCCATGCATATTAAACCTCTGTGATATCGTCTCAACATATTTTCTCTGATTCAACCAGAGTTTCCTATTTGCACAATCTCTTTTAATCTCCATTCCCAGAATGAAGTTAGCAACACCGAGATCCTTCATGTCAAATTTGGAGGATAGTTGTGATTTCACCTCCTTGATAACATCCATGTTAGTTCCTACCAACAAAATGTCATCAACATACAACACTACATAAATGAAGTGATTACCAACCTTCTTGGAATATACATAGTGATCAGCCTTTGTTCTCACAAATCCCAATCCAAGGATGTATGTGTCAAACTTTTGGTACCACATCCTAGGTGATTTCTTCAAACCATATAGTGACTTATTTATCTTACAAACCAACTCTTTCTTTCCCTTCAGTACAAAGCCTTATGGCTGCTTCATGTAGATTTCTTCTTCTAGATCCCCATGTAGGAATGTTGTCTTCACATCCATGTATTCCACTTCAAGATCAAAAGCAACAACAATAGATAAAAGAAATCTAATAGATGTTAACTTGGCAATAGGGGAAAAAATCTCAGCAAAGTCAATTCCCTCTACCTAGGAATAACCTTTTGCTACTAACCAAGCTTTGTATTTCTCCACTTTACCTTCTGCATTAAACTTCTTCTTAAACAACCATTTGCTACCAACAAATTTTCTTCTAGATGGTAGCTCAACTATATCCCATGCCTCATTTTTATCCAAGGCATCCATTTCTTCAACCATGGCCTTCTTCCATAGTTTAATATCCTTTGAATTTTCTGCTTCCCTGACAATTATGGGATCATCATCAGTAATAGATAAAGCAAAATTAGAATGAAAATCAGGTGGAATATACCTTTCTGGTTGCCTTATTTCTCTCATTGATCTCCTCAATACTGGGGTATGAGGTTCTTCTTCTTCTACTTCTACTTCGTCTTCTTTAGATGATTCAGATTTTGCATCATCCAACTCAAGCTCTATTTTCTCAGGTTCTTCTTTTATTGGTAGGAATTCCTGTTTGGAAACATCTTTTACCTCTCTAAAAAAAACATCCCGACTGTAAATAGTCTTCTTAGTTTCTGGGTTCCAAAGTTTATAACCTTTCACACCATCTTTATAGCCAATAAAGATACACTTTTCAGCCTTATTATCTAGCTTACACCTATTTTCCTTTGGAACATGTACATAAGCATCACAACCAAACACTGTAATATGTTGAAGAGAGGGTTTCTTTCTATACCATACCTCGTGTAAAGTTTTATCATCCAACGCTGATGAAGGTGATCGATTGACTGGGTAACATGATGTACCCACTACCTCTACCCAGAATTATTGTCCTAACCTGACACCGCTGAGCATGCTCCTTGATTTTTCCATCAG
>SNQJ01S0059511.1:78903-93340 GCA_010110895.2 Picea sitchensis
CAGAGAACCACTCCCTGTGAGGAGTCATGTGGTACGATGCACCTGATTTGATGAACCATACATCACAGTATGCATGTGTACTTGTATATTCCAGGTAAACATCACCTCCTTCTTCAGTGGAGGTTTTCGCCTCTGTGGAAGAGGTACTATCAGATCCCTTTGGTTTTTCAACCTTCTTACACTTGCAATATTTCTTATAATGACCTGTTTTACCACACTTCCAACATTTCCTCAAATATTTTCTTGGAGACTTAGATCTACCTGTATACTTATATCTCCCCCCTCGAAGGCTTACCAGGATTCTTGTCTTGGTTACGACCTCTTATAAATAAAGCATATGTGCTATGACTATCCATGCTTTTCCACCTCATCTCTTTAGATAAAAAGGATGAAACTACATCCTCATACTTCAATGTAGATTGAGAGGTACTACCAATTGCTACAACCAGATTATCCCAAGATGGCAAAGAACATAACAAAGTAATATACTTATCTTCTTCTGCAATCATAATATTAACAGAGACAAGTTGACTTGCCAAAATATTAAAGGCATTTAGATGTTCTGTCACAGAATCTCCATCTTCCATCCTAAGATGATACAACTTCTTTTGAAGAAACAACTTGTTTACCGGGGATGTTGATTGATACAAATTCCCCAACTTATTCCATAGTTACTTGGTTGTAGATTCTCCTGAGACATTCAACAAAACCAAATCTGCCAGGCAAAGTCGAATAGTACTCCTTGCTCTCCTTTCCAACTTCTCCCAATCTTCCTTTGACATACTAGTAGGTGGTGTACTGGTAGTTTGTGTACTATTAGGTTGTATACCAGTAGCCTGTGTGCTAGTAGACGATGTACCAGTAGCCTGTGTACCAGGATCCACATCGATCCATTGTTCTTTGTCTACAAGAAGGTCCTCCATCTTCAGCTTCCATAGTTCAAAGTTTTTATCGTTGAACTTATCTATCTCGATTCTAGATGAGCTCGCCATTCCTCTTTCTATACTCAAATCTCCACTACAAAATATCCCACTAAACTGAGGTTTATCATAAACCCAAGATAAACTTGATCTATCAAGACCGAGCCAAACCCTCAGCAACAAAGGCATTCCTCTGAAGCCAAAAATGAGCTTTGATACCACATATAAGTTTTAAACCTGTGAAGTAAAGAAATGCATATAGATTCTTAAGCAAGGCATAAATTAACTAATGGCTCATTCACATAGTACACATAGATTTTATACCGGAAACCCTCAACCAGGAAAACCTTTCTTATATTCATTATTGAATTTCACCATTCACCATACAATATATATATAATTTTTTTAGGTATTCTATAGATACCAAAACCCTAATCCCTTAATCCAAGATTAATTTACAAAACGACTAAAAATAGAAAAAAATGCTAAAAATAGCAAAAAACGCCCAAATAACAAATTTCGGGGCACTACCCCGAACCCTGTCCACCCCGGGCTACCGCCCGTTGTCAAACGCTGCACGTAACCAGGGGGGGCATACCTACACCCCCCCTAGGACCCCCCTAGAAAAGCGCCTGGTGCACACAAAACAAAGAGCGAAGGAAGTTGGGATCATCAAACGCAATTGTCATATCTGACGCGCCCACACACACACACATGCAAATAATATAACACATACCCAACACGTATTAACTAGTATATATTTTCACTATCTACTATTGTTTTAGGTTTTACTATCATATTAGTACGTGGAAATTGTTATATATGTATGCTATATTGTTCTTGTTCCAGGTAGGTACTCAAATCTCTTCCCTTTTGCCTCAATTATATAGACATAGATGCTTGAATTTGGTAATTAGTGAGAGAGTGCTCCAAACTTGACTATATCATTTTCTATCTCTTCCATTGAGGTTATCAGGGATGCCTCGCTGGGACTTCTCGCTGGGGATTTCCCACTAAGGTGACAATGGTGGTTTACCCTATAATTATGCCCATTTGATTCACTTGTCTTGGGCTTGGACAAGTAAAAATTGTGCAATAACATTTGGGCACCATTGCCAGGGACTATCAAGTCAATTTTCCTCAATGACACACATTTGTTGAGCTTTTCCTGAAGCCCTTATCTTACAAGATTACCTAACGACTCCACTGAGGGTGATTCCCTCTTTTCCTTTGATAATCCTTGAAGGGTTATCTGGTGACTCTATAAATATCATGGAGCTTGTAATACCCCTAGGCTGAACCCCAATTGTAAATATAAATGTAATTGTATATATAGGCTGGTGATCCAGGATACTTTGGGGCCATAATGCCTTTGTATGTATGTATTTTGAGGCTAGAGTGCCTATGTGGTTATTAGGCTGGAGAGCTAGGAACTAAAAGGATAGTGATCCTATGTTTATAAAATGTAAACACACTTAGTTTTTAATGAAAAAACATCATTGTTGCAGACCAACTATGTAAAAGTGTATGGGGAATAAACTCCACTAGAATGGTAAAGGGGTGGGGTCTAAGAGTCTAGGGAAAAGGTTCAAAGCTAAGGGGATTAATCCCAAAGGAATATTTGATTAATATTCCTAAAAACATAAATTACAAAATATGGATATTTTATATATCCTAAGTCCCTAAGTTGAGGAACGTATCACTTTGTGAGGGAATCTAGGTGTGGGACCATGTAGTTCCCAACATGTTCCCAACATGACAAGTGTTAAGTTGGGAACATGAACATAAGTTTAGGGGGATTTAATTCATTTGGATAGGATTCCATCATGATTCTTACCATCACCGTCTCCTACCAACCGTAATTTCATGCTACCATTACATGTACATGTACCTATACCATGGGAAGCTTTGGAACTAGATTGAAGAGGCATGTTTTCAAGCCCATCGGACATTGAATAGGTGGGTTATTAGGCCCGTAGGACATTGAAGAAGCAGGTTGTTAGGCCCATGATATTACTCTCCAAGTGAGATAATCATTGAGAATTCATTTCCCAAGGTGCCAAGATGTAGCTAAAGGGCTCTGAGACTTCCTTTTCGGCATGTTGCTAAAGTCCCGAAAGGGAAGTGGGCAGCCGAAGGACTGTTGAGCAGAGAAGGGGCACACTTCCTATGGCGGGGAAGACATGTGTGGAATGAGCCACTATAGGATTTTAGTTTGAGTTGGCACCTGAGTCTGAGTTTTTATGTTGTCTGAGAGACCTTAGCTTGGTTAGGATTTCCTTTTCCTATGTGGAGTCTAAGCTTGAGATAATTGTGGAAGGTATGCAAGCAGTCGATGTTGTTTTTACCAAATATAAGTGTCTATTGTGTGTTAATTTATGTGTTGTGTTAATATTTATGCATTTATTCTCATGTGGTTTTTCTATATATTTTTTATCTATATACTTGTTGTTATTTTTCATCAATATGTGCTTTTGTAGAGCACTATCAGTTAATTAAATGGTATCAAAATTCAAAATTTCTATGTGGCATTGCCCAGAAGGGGTCTGGGGATGCTACAATGTGGTATCAGAGACCAATTTCAACATTGGGCTTGGAGGGGCCAATTAACAGAGAGTAAAAGTAAAATTTACAGATTACGTAGACAAATTGTCAATGGAATTCCAAAAATAATTCTGCAAATCATTGTGAAATTGAAGTAATTTCACACAAAATTGGGGAAAGTTGATCCCAAAAGTTTAAAGTATCTGATTTAAATCTTTAATTGGGAAAAATCAGAGCTATAGATGGCCGAAATTAGAAATTTATAGAGCACCCAAGGGGAAATTGGGAGGAATTGGGCATTTCTAGTCAAAATCCCCAAATCTTGCAGTTAAATTATGGAGATTTCAAAGTGGAGTTCAAAACTCATGTGCAAGGGTTAAATTTTTATTCATGGGATCCGAATTGGCCACAAAAAGATAGTTTCATATTTTCAATGGAGGCCTCAAAAATAAATTTCAAAATTATGTAATTTGGGCGTTTTTGGACAAATTGGGGAAATTTTGAAATAGGCAAAATTGGAAACAATTTGGTACTTTTTCCATACGCTAACATCAACATGATGTGGGGACCATGTGTCAGCTGAAATGGAAGACATATGACATGTATTGTCATGGTGGTAGGTACATGGTGGCATGGTGGAATAGGTGGCGGGTGACCTAGCGCCACGGTAGTGGGCACCCTCCTACATGGTGGAACTCAGAGCCTAGACCCACAAAACTAAATTGCAGGGGGTGGGGTAATGTGGGGTTAGAATAACCCAAGGAAGGGGGGCCACAATGCACATATTTTTGACATGTCACCCTGGCCAAAACCTTGGTTAGGTTTTACAACCCCTTGCCACCGTGTTAACGTTTGGTAGGGTAGGGGGGGCGCAATGCTATGTGGACCATCGATCATCATCGATGCACTTTGATGGTCAACCATTCAATAAAAATGACACATAACTTCGTTCGCACATGGTGAATGGGAGAGGATGGGTCCCTCCCATTCCCACAACCCAATGAATGGGTGCAATGGGTTATGGGGCCCGGAAAAGATAAAAACAAATATTAGTATGCACGCCTATATAGGAAGGAGGTAAGGGCCGACAAGGAAAATCCATGGTGGTTGGAGGCTGATAGGGAACCGCTCCAAAGTGATAGGTGGACTCAAGATTGCATGTCAACCTCCAAGTTATCACAATCCAACTAAATTTTGCAGAAATTATAAAAAGAAAATGAAAATTACCAAAAAATTTCAGTGATTTTCGGGGTGTTTAACTTGCAATCCATTTTCGAAGGCCTTAATGACGTTTTTGAGAAGTCAAATTTGAAATTTTATTTCCTTATAGGATACATAGTTTTTTCATCTTAAATAATAGGTCTAAGAGATATATTTCTAATGGTGTAAACCATTTGTCAAACATAGTTAGTATGAGGGAGTTATAGGCCAAACAATGGAGAGTAAATTTTAAAACCCAATCAACTTCTGAGGGCCATAACTTCTTGCTCCAAAATTTGATTGGGGAACAAGATTAGTCTACAAAAACCTATTGAGCCATAGACAACAACCATGGAAACAGATTAAAATTTTGGTTGCATAAAAATGTATAAGCAGGCATATAAGGTACATGTAGCATTCATGGAAACAAATATTAATTGGCCTGAAACTTCAACAAGTTGTTTTTAGCAGCCCAGAACTCAGATAGAGGTGAAACTTGGACATATTCTCCAAATTATGTTGATGAAGTAACCCAATTTGGATCCTTCCTAAATTCCAAAAGAGTAGGTACAAATATGCATAAACACAATTCAGAATTGCACCTGGTTGAGGGGTGAAAAGAAGGAATTAATGGGAAATTTTCAATGACCATAACTTTCTTCTCATAACTCATAATTGAGTAAGGAAGCACTCATTGGAAATGTCTTGGAAAAATGAGTCCAAATTTTTACCCATAAAATTAAATTAGACTGTTAAATTCACAAGGAATCAGAAGAAAGGATTTGATACTCTCATAGAGCATAAATGTGCCTAGTCTTTATAGTTTTCATAATTATTTAGTCTAACAAATCTTCTTTCCTGCACATTTTGTAGAGTTAACAACAATTAGATCAGAATAGTATCAATATAGGTTTCAGAAGCATGGGAGGCATTGAAGATGCACAGAGGGCTTACAACCATGAAGATGAGATCATAGGCATGTATGTCAATATGGGTAATGGAAGTACAAATTCGAATGGACATGGAGAAGGAAAGGAGGAAATTATGAAATGCGTAAATACCATAAAGAGTCTACAAAAATATGTCCAAAGCTATAAAACTAATAGTGATAGGCTTATGAAATCCAATGAGCAATAAGAAGTTTTCAACCTCAAGTAGATGCAAAGCCTAGACATAATAGAGAAGAATATGGATAAGGAGACCGATTCAACCAAATCAAGGAGTCACATGTATCATAATGAGAGGAGAAGAGCAAGAAGTGTTGGCAGACATTACCATCATTCCCTAAGGAATTCAACTAGGAAATCAAACAGTATTTCAATCCCATCGTTTATCAAGAAGCATAAGAAGAGGTATGAGGTGGATGAGCTACAGGGAGAAATGAACAAAACAATCTCCCTACATTTGATGGTGAGAACAAGAAGGATGAGGATGAAGAGACATGGATGCTAGGCATGATAAATTATTTTCAATTGCATAATTATTCTTCGCAGGAAGAAGGGAGAATCACCATCTGCCAACTCAAAGGAAAAGCATCAATGTGGTGGGACCAGTTTGTACAAGTGCAACACATTGATGAGAAAAAGGTTACTTGGAGATAATTCGAAAGGTATTTTCAAAATAAGTACATAACCAAACATTACTATGATAACAAAATGAAGGATTCATTTGAACTCAAGCTTGAGAGTATGATGATAGATGAGTATTAAAGGATATTCTTGGAACTAATGAAGTATGTTTCATTCATTAAGGATGAACATGTTAAGATTCATAGGTACCTAAGTGGGCTGCCATCATTTATGAGTGATAAGATAAATTATGATGATCCCAAGACACTGGAAGAAACCATAAGGAGAGATAAATTCCTCTATTATCATCGTAGAGGAATACTACCATTCCAAATGGCTTGGGAAGACAAGAAGAAAAGCGATATTGAATAGAGAAAGAAGGGGACCAAGCCACAATTTTTTAGAAACAATACTCAGGGACAACCAGCCTCTAAAGATCCAAAAATGACCGAAACAATGCGGAAAAGACCAAGGAAACCACCTATTCAATATTGGGGTTGTGGGGGAGATAATATGTATAGAGATTTCCCTCACTGAGATGAAAAAGTGAGGACTATTCACAATGTAAAACAAGTCGATACAATGGAGGACATGGGAAGAAATATACCTAGGATCTATGTGGCCCTAGATAACAAGAAAGACGAGTTTCAGTCACATATCATTGAAGTGGAAAAAATTTAGGTCATATTATTTCACCAGAAGGAATCAAGATAGATACTGAAAGAGTAAAGGCCATTCAACAGATAGACATTCCAAGAAATAAGAAGTTTATCCAATCTTTCATAGTTAAAATCAATTTATTAAGAATATTTATACCAAATTTTGCATAAATCATCAAGTATATCACTAATATGCTGAAGAAGAATGCAGAAATAAAATGGATACCAGAAGCAAAAGAATATTTTGAAAATATTAAGCAGTCTCTAATCCAAGCACCTGTCCTCATCAACCCTAATTACTCTAAGGATTTTTTCATTTTTTCATTTGCCTCTAAATACACTATAGTTGTTTTTCTCTTACAAATAAATGACCAGGGTTATGAGAAACATATCTCTTTCTTTAGCAAGACTCTCAGAGATTGTAAACTAAAATATGATATTATGGAAAAACATGCATATGCTCTGGTGAAGGATTTAAAATATTTCAGGGTATATGTCCTACAATTTAAGATTACTACATATGTTCCAAGTAGTGCAGTCAAAGAAATGTTGGTCCAACCTGATTGTGAAGGAAAGAGAGGGAAGTGGATAACTAAAATTTTGGAATACAACTTGAATATAAATCCCACTCAGTTAATAAAAGGATAAGGCCTTGCCAAATTGATGACAGAGTCAAATTGCAAAGAAATTGGATTATATCATTTCTCCAACAAATCACATAATTCATCATTTCAGATTGAGGAAACTGGATCACGGGTAAGAAGCAAATATTTTTCCTCACCATGGTACAAAGATATTATATTTTTTCTGCTAAATCTTTAGTCTCCTCCTGATTTAGATAAACCCAAGTTCAGATCACTTAAATTGAAATCAGTGAAATATTGCATTATTGATCAAATCTTGTTTTGGAAAGATCCTAATGGAATTTTGTTAAGGTGTGTTGATGAAGACGTAGCAAAATAGGTTTTATGTGATTTACACCAGGGTGTTTGTGAGGGACATCACCATTGGAAAGCCACTCCTTTAAAGATTTTAAGAGCACACTACTATTGGCCTCTACTTTTTTCTGACATATTTTCTCAAGTGAGGGCATGTGAACCATGTCAAAAGTTTGCAGGAAAACAAAAACTTATGCCTCTACCTTTAAAACCCATCATTGCTCATGGACCTTTTCAACAGTGACACATAGACTTCATTAGAGAAATCCATCCTTCATCTTTTGGACAACATAAATGGATACTCACAACCACGGATTAATTTACCAAGTGGATTGAAGCAATCCCAACCCGAAATGCAACAAACAAGGTAATCATGGATTTTCTTGAAGGGAATATTTTTTCTAGATTTGGTTGTTCGAAGAAGCTGGTTATTGACAATGCTCAAGCTTTTAAATCAAGTTCAAATGTTGATTTTTGCAACAAATATACCATCAAATTGGTCCATTCCACTCCTTACTATCCCCAAGGCAATGGGTTAGTAGAATCATCCAATAAAATCCTCGTAAGTATTATCAAAAAATTACATATAGAAAACAAAAGGTCACGGGATTACGAATTAAAATTTTCCCTATGGGCTGATCGGATTAGTAATAAGAAATCTATTGGAACTTCCCCTTTCCAAATGGTGTAGGAACAAAGGTTGTCTTTCCAACTCAATTGGGTTTACATGGTCTTAAATTTATGCAAGAGAAGTTAGAAGAACCCAATGAAATTCAAAGGAGAGTTTTCCAAATGTTAGAGGTTCAACATACTAGAGAAAAGCTAGATCAGAAAGTTGTTATTCATCAAAGAAAAGTCAAAGTAACTTTTGATAAAAAGAAAAAGAAGGATATTTTCCAAGAGGGAGATCTTGTATTGATATGGGATGCTAGAAGAGAGAACAAAGATAAACATGGTAAGTTTGACAACTTATGGTATGGTCCTTTCAAATTAGCCAAGGTCATGAAGAACAATACCTTTCTCTTACATAATTTGGATGATAGTGAGATTTTAGGAGGCCCAGTAAATGGGAGATTCCTGAAACATTATTTCTTTTAAAACCCGTCAGAGAGTCCATTTTGTACAATAGGATTTACTTTTTAAGCTCAAATAAAGACTCCATATACCCAATGGAGTTTTTTCTTTATAGTTTTGTGGTTTTGAATAATTGATGATAGAACATGGAAATAAAGCGAATCAGAAGCATATGAAGGCATTGGTTAGCAGTTATTAAATCTTCATCATGAATATTTATCCCCAGAAGGATCCAATGTTAGTCCTTAACCTTGTTTTTTACTGATTGGGTGTCCTTAGTCCCTGTCCTACCCATTTTCCATGATTTTTTATTAAACTCTATTTTTCCCTTCTAAGCTTGAAAGCTTATTTTCAATATTTTTATGCACTTTTTAAATGATTTTGAAGTTTTTGAAGATAAGGATATATGAAAATTTTATATCACATCACTTGTCTTTTCCTCATTTGAATTTTCAAATTTTGTCAAAGTGGAAAGGGCACTGCAAGAATAGTGTTATTCTTGCAACATCGAGAATACTCATTGTTTTGCATGTGACACCTTTCCTATATCGTGTTCTAACATTCAAAATCATTATTAGAGGATATTCACATCTCTTTAGGATCTATTTTAGGTTTCTATTCTTATGATGACATCCAAATTCGGAGGATTGAGTTGTACTCTCCACCTCGACATCAAATGAACACACTCAATTATCATTCTGTATGAATGAAATCATTATCTTCCTATTTTAGTATGTCTGTTATTCTACACATGATTTGCAGGTAAAGAGACAACTTTCAGTTTTCAACAGCCCTCGAAAGTTGGAGATTAAACCCTCAACCTTGTCATAATTTTCTGTAGGATTGTATCAAAGTTATGGTGCCCAAAAAGAGTGGTTAGAAAACCAGATTGGAGCCAGAAGGGACAGAATTGCTCGAAGAATTTCATTAGATGGCACAAAAATTCAACGATGTTGGTTGATTTGACTTCTTCTCGACATTCCAGGGACATGATGAGCATATCTCTATGACATTTGCACATAGTTTCGATGGTTTTGAATCTGTAGTTGGTAAAATTTTGATGCATGTGTTAGAGAATTCCATTTCTAAATTTTGCAGGTTACCAGTATATGGGGAAAGATGGTGGAAGAAGGAAAATGTAGTCATGGCATTTGTGAATCAGTTTTTAATTTTAGAAGAAAAAAAACCCTAATTGGAGCCAGGGTATCCCACACAGCTGGGTGAGGAAAGAATGTCACACTTCCTTGTTGATTATCCACAGTTACATTACATGTGAAGGAATATTTTATATGGTCCATATCTATCATATTAGACTATTGATCCATGTAAATGGTGATTACCCTCTTAACCTACCCTATTTATTATTAAAAATTGTATCCAAGATGTCTAAGAGGATCTAGTCACATCCTACCACAACAAAAAACAATCTTTTTCATCAGGGGTTGATCAAAACATTGGTATTATTTTCCTTAAATGAAGTTCAGAGGTCTTGGGACTGGTTAATCCAGTCATTAAAACCTAATCTATAGGAAACTAAGTCTAAAAATGTCAAGGAGAAGAAACCTGTAAAAAAGAAATAGAATTCTCAAGCCACTAAGGTTTTGATAAAAGAAAATTCCCTTGTAGCTAGGGTAAATCATGATGGCAAGAGAAAATTACGAACCCAACACGTTGTTGATGATTTTCCTATGGGTAGAATTAATGAGAAAGGCACTACCAGTCAAGGTAAGAAACCTAAAATGGATGAAGAGACTGATATCCATTTTGATCTAGATATAAAAATGGAATTTGATGAAGATGAAGATTACATCATAAGTCCAACTCAAAGTCCAGCTAAAGAGAAACAACAACCTAAATGAAAGAAGTATGCAAAAGGTAAGAAACAAAGTAAGAGGAAAACACATGTACCTAAATCTCCTAGAAGAAATTCTAACAAAGATGCCAATAAATTTAGACTAAATTCAAAAGCCATGTTTCATCCTTCCATCAAGAAGGATAACCTCATAATCATAGAAGACAATTTAGAGGATTCTAAGAAGGAGATAAAAAACAAGGCCTTGGCATCTTCTTTACATAGGACAGAGAAAGAATCCGAGGAACAAAATAAGAAACGAGAAAAGGGAAAGTAGATTGCACAGTACTCCAGAAGACCTGTGAACTACAAAGTCAACTTCAATATTTGAATCTATATTTGAAGGCACAGATGTAGTTAATGATGAGAGAAATGATCTTTTTCCAGAACTATACCAACTGCAAGATCTTCCAGAAACCAGAGACTGACAACACTAAAGAAGAGGACCTTAGTTTTGGGATATCTTCAAAATATGTAATGAAACTAAGAAAACCCCAAGCGTATATAGATTTGAACCTACCTTCCCGAGTAGAGGAATATCCATAATTCAAGGTGGAAGCAAGGAAAGAAAAAGACAGAGTAAAGGAGCTACAAAGTATGATTAAGAAGTTGAAGAAAGAAAAATATTTTGTTGAGCAATGGAATGATAAACAACAAGAAAAGATACAAGATTTCAAAAGGAATAGGAAAGAACATAAGGCATTACTATAGGAGTTAAGAGAATCTAATAAAAGATTATACTGGCATAATTTTGTGCTAACAACTAAGCTCAAACAAAGAGACACTAGGGCTTCTGCAGTCATCATACCATGATAATTCAAGGAAATTTTGCCTTAGTTTTGATTGTTCAATGCTACTACTCAGAAAGTAAAGATGAACAATTTGGTTATTAGTGTCGAGATCAAATGGAACTTTTTGATATCTCAGATGAATCAACTCAGCAAGATAGTATTCCAGTTTTTGTGGGATTTTCTAGTTTTATAAAACTGTTTCCTAATCAATATTCGGATTTGTTGTTGAACCTACTACAATATAGGCATTAGAAGTGATCATATGAGCTTTGTTTTCCTAGGAAATAGCCATTGACATGATCCTATTGTAAAACTTTAAAATAGAAAATAGGATCTATAGGAGTACTCTGTTTTCTTTAAAAAGACACTGGAAAGATTGTATGAGGGTCGATTAGTTGGGAATTCAAGGACCTTTTTTGTAAAAAACTCCACTGTAAGACATGACTATATTCCATATTGGTACTAAATGGAAAAGGCACGTTGATGGTTAGATCTTCTTTCATATCTTTATCTGTTTATTTTCTTACTTGAATTCATTTATTCTATTGCAATGCATATGATTTCTTGATTGTGGGTGACACAATGAACATTTTACTATTTTTGTTCATAATTAAGATTTTTTTCAAGTACATTTTCTTGTTTCTTAATGATATTTTGAAATAATAAATCCATGTGTGAGTTGACAAACTAGATACTCACATACCTTCCTTTCTTTATTTACCCTACCATCTGATTTATTAAAGTGACTACCATTTACTAAACCAGTGGGATGTTTACATGATTTTACATTGAGTTATATGTTTATTTGAATCCTTGAACCAACTTTCAACCATTTTCTAAAAACCTATTTAGAAAACCCTTAAAAAATACCATTGCAATAAAATGATGATGCCCTATCTTTCCCTCTCACAGTCAATTGCAACTTTAGGGACTAAAATATTTTGGAGCCATTTTTGGGGATGAAGGAACGAAGATATTTTCCCTAGGAGAACGACAAGATCAAATCTAAATCTTGATGGTGGACACGAATTTGGACAATTACATGAGGCTTTGTATTTTTCACCTGAAGACTCCTCTGTAGTAATTCTGGCTCCTAAAAGAGAAGGAAAAGGACTTAAAAATCCTCCAACTTCCATATCATCTATAAAGAAAAAAGTGGCTAGAAAAAACCCAGATCCTAAGCCTATTGCAGCAGTGTCAGATCCTGAAAATCTATTGAGAAAATACAAAAACACTCTTGAACAATCCTCTCTTTTAAAAGAAAAATTTCTTCTACAAGTACTCAAGGACAATGTTTTGAAACTGTCAACATATTTCCAATTGAATAAGTTATTCCTGAGAATGAAACAAATCCTATTGTTGAACATTCAACTGTTTCTTTCCCTTCAACTATCTCAGAATTGAATTTAGATCAATGGAAATTGTTCGTTGAGCTCATTGAAGAAGAACAAACAAATACCTTATTTTTAGTTGAAGCTTTGAGAGACTTTCCCAAAGATATTATAAGTGAACCAGATACACTCTCATCATCACCTCAATCCAATTCTTTTGAAGAGAATAAACCACATTATTATTCCTTTGAAAATCCTTTGTTTCTGGAAACTTCAACCTACTTTGGTTCAGATAAGAAACCTTTGATTTATTTAGTTGAATATCAAAAACTTATATCATCCCATTTAAGTTGCTCCACCCAAGGAACCATTTCTCTTTCTACATCACCAGTTCTGCTCACTCCTATAGTTCAAACACCCATTATGATAAATATGGTTGTGAATAGGATGGATGCAATTGTTGCAGCCATATATGCACCATTAAATTTACCATAACTTCTGCATGTCTTCCCACCTAATTATTATATGAAGTATTTTCCAAGATTCAATGGAGAGGGAGAAGTCATTGTTGAAGAACACTTAAAATCTTTCTACAGTTTTGCAGATAATTTTAATGCGGAGCATGCAGATGTTTCGATGAGACTTTTTGTGCAAAGTTTAGATGGAGAGGCAAGGAAATGTTTTAGAATCCTACCTCCCAATTCAATTGTTGATAATGATGCACTGGATGATACATTCTTAAGACACTAGGGAGATAAGAAAGACTACTTGTATTACATCACTGAGTTTGGTGCTTTGAAAAGAAAACAAGAAGAATCTATATCTGATTTTACTAAAAGATTTAATAAAATGTATAGTAAAATTCCAAATGAAATCAAACCCATAGAAACATCAGCCAAAATTACTTTTGCCAATGCCTTTGATGATGAGTTCTCACTGCTGCTGAGAGAAAGAAGGTTTTCTACTCTGATTCTGATGCATGAAGCAACCATTGAAGTAGAATATAACATACTAGCAGTAGAGAAATTGAAGTCTAGGGGTGATAGAGACAGGAAAAAATAGAGAGAATAACTCCCTTCTTCTTCTCATACATCATCTTATTCTAAGATGGATGAAATCACCAAAATGTTGAAAAACTTGACATCTGAAATAACCAGGATGAAGCTGGAAAAAAAATATCCTAGTAGACCTACAGATTAAGGTGGATACATAAATCCTAACCAGTTTAGGAGGCCTAACAATGTCCCTCAATTTTTTCCCAGAGAAAGGAGAAATCAAGAAGATCAAAACGTTTTTCCTCCTTTTCAAAATAATGTAGTGGAGGAAGTTGAAGAAATTGATGACACTGAAGATGACCCTACAGTCCATTTAAATGATACATAATTACCTCTCACTAATTTGAAAAAACAAGATTACGAAGATGCTCTTATGCTAGATCAGTTTGAGGAAGAGGATGTTGATGAAATTATCTAGAAAGAACCTTAAAGGAAAAAATATGATATTAGGTCCAGATCAAATACACCAAAGGTGGATATACCCATTCCAACTAAAAATATTAAT
>SNQJ01S0059511.1:93350-110572 GCA_010110895.2 Picea sitchensis
CACCTGGAAACCCAAACCGGGAAAACCAGCATATATTATATTGATACACATTGTGTTACATTGTTTACAATACAATATACATATAGGAGCCAGCGGCATCCAAAACCCTAACCCAATGACCTGGATTAGTCCAAAACCCTAAATCCTTAACCGGAAATAGAAAACCATCGGCAAAAACCATGTGCCGAAAACCACCTAATATCATGTGGTCCCGGAAATATGTCGGCCCAAAAAAAAATTTTCGGGGGCGCTGCCCCCGAACCCCCACACGGGGGGCTCCGCCCCCCTGCACCCCCCGAGGGGAGGCCTAGCGCCCCCCCCTACGTGCCTGGCACAGGCGCTCAAACACTACTAATCGTGCAAAGAATATAACACATACCCAACAGAACTCACCATCCAAAAACAAGTTGACTATTGAATGAGGGCTCGGCTTTGTAAAATTACATATTTTGTATGTATAAATTATGTTGTCCAGGAACCTTTCATTTCATAAATTTCAATTTCTATTATGTCCCCGATCTCTTCTTTTAAACAAAACTAAGTCAGGAATGCCAATTGTTTTTGTGTTTTTTGTGAACAAACCTATGTAACAGATATAACCGCTATTTTTTCCCATTTTTTCCCACGTACTCATGTACTACAAATTCCTTCCCACGTGTTTGTACTCCATCGCATTTTATTCCCTTTCCCACGGATGGGGTGCTAGTAGAGCACACACATCGAGCAGAGCAACCAGGAGAGATCCTCCATGGTACTGACCAAGTGATGATCGCATGCCACTCCCTCCCACCTACCTCATGACTTTAAATTCAACTCTCTCGAGGCAGGTCGTCATTGCTCTCAGTGCGCCTTGCTCTTCCTTCACATCCTTTCGACAGACCAACACCCTCGTTGGGCCTTTACTCTGTGCGTGCAGCCATTTATGGAACCTCACCAGCTCCCCAGCCTATTTCAATTGCTCCAGCAACTATAGATGGCTCATTCTTTCCTGGTTTTTCTTCTTAGAGCTCAGCCTCCTACCCACCCTTTGCCTTCTGTGCTCTTGTCCTCTCTTGCTCTATTCCTGGTGCATTTTCTCTCTCCCAATGTTCCGGAGATTCCTTGGCTATGAGGGAAGGAGAAACGCGGGACAACCTGCTAGCCAACCCGACCTCGCCTGGTCCTGCATCCCCCGCCTGCTCCCTCCCTATTATCCTCCTCCTCTTCGGCCATCTTGTCCTCCTCCTTGGCATAGTCGACTAAAATTACCACTTCTCTCCCACCCCTTCCTATGCCCCTTTCCAACAAAATGGAGGGGTTGGACTGATCAGGGACCTCACTGGACTACAACCTAGGACCTTTAGGAAATTTGACATTTGTTTGACACCCAGGCCCTTTGGCTCCTCCTAACTCTCCGACCACCTAGTCCCTTGAGGACCAGGCTCATGCCACCCAATTTCATATGGATGGTCCAAAATCCAGTCAAAATTCACGAAAACAAACCCAATCTCGAGGCGGTTCCAACGCTGACCCAGAATGCTAGTGGAAAATAGGCCTTTCACTGGTGCAGAGCTTAGTATTTGACCTGCGTCAAGACATAGACGACCTTCAGTTCTGCCTCGAGGCCCTAGACAATAAATCCTCTCAAATCCTTCAGTTTCTCTCAGTGTTACAGGGTGGTCATCACCTCCCAGCAGAGGTAGCCCAAGCAGCAACAACCCAACTAACAACCACCTCGGCACAAGTGTTTCCAGTAGAAACTTTGGTCCACGCAGAGGCAGACCACGAGGAGAAAATGATTCCATCATGCCTAGAGAAGGTCCAGAAGGAAGAGCACATGCCATCAAAAATGGAGGACACCATGCAACTAGATAGGAGACCAGTCGAGGAGGAGCCGCCTCCTCCTGGGGACATGACATTTGTCACCTTCTACATGTTCGCATCACCGCACTATAGCCCATACCGGTGATCTGTCTGTTTTTTTTTTCTATTGTTTTTTCATATGCATGACGAATTTTCATGCATTTCTCCATGGTTATTATAGTTATGTTGTCTACACTTTCCACAGTTGTAACGACCACCCTTAGGGGCCAGAATTTTGAACTCTTTTTGCGTTAGTAGCAGTCTAGACTTCAGTTATGAAGCGCTTCAGCTAGCTAAGTTGGTTTCCCCTTAGGGCATCTCACTGTTTACGACTTGAAACAATGGAAATTATTTGTAATCCTTCATTTTGATAGACTTTTATACAATCTTACTTATAAACAAAAAAATATTGAATAAAATTTAAATAATTTTTTATACTATTCATTAAGTAAAACATGTTATAGCATTATATAAATTACTATAAATCTCCATACAGTGTTATAATATTCTATAAATTGCTTAGTCTCATGTATATGACGAAATTGTTCAGTGCAAAATGTATATGATGGAAGTCTTCGGTGCAAAATGTATATCGCGTAACATGCTGGACATGAAAAGTGTCAACCCGTGACTCTGCCAACCTGCAACTTTGTGATTATGTATCAAGTTTTATAGAATTATACAAATTAATATAAATCTTGGTACAATTTTATAATTTTCTATAAATTACTGTCTCATGTATATGACGAAATTGTTGGGTGCAAAATGTATATGGCAGAACTGTTGGGTGCAAAATGTATTTCATGGGACATGTTGGCCATAAAAAATGAAAAATGTAAAACCGCGACTCCGCCGAGCCGCCACTCCGTAATTGTTGGGTTACATTGGTTATGTATTAAATATTTCATGTACTATCAAACTAAGATCCTAGGAACCTTCGTTCATGTACCAAACATTAATAATTTTTGATAAATTCCAAATAAAACTAATTTGGGAATATTAAATTCTGCATGAATACCACATGTACTGCAACTTGCAACCCACACATTTACTCCCCTTCCACCCCGGAAAGGACTATGCTGCCATCCATCACTTGTTATAAGTTGCAAGTGTTTCATAATTATTTTAAGTTTTCATATATTAATACATTAATATACTGCATAAGAGGCAGGTATAAGCATCTTTGCTACTATTTTAACTTGTTTTAACTATCCAATGAATCCTTACAAGCGAGGTTTGGTGCCAAGATTCTAGAGATATGACATCTAAAATTCAACTCGTTGTTTGTTTGATTTTATCATGTGTGAAACGCAATGTTAATATACGCAATGTGTAAAAGTAACTCTATTGATTTTATATTATTTAACCAATCTACAACGATTAGAGTGAAAAGCGTAGAAACATCATAGTGAAGGCTATTCCTCTATAATATTTTGACAAAAAAAATTAAACGTACAAAAACTTAAAATTATATCCTAAGTAAAATTGATAAAACTTTATAATTTAAAGTTATTTTATATAATAACTAGTATATTAATATCTCTCTCTCTCTCTCTCTCTCTCTCTCTCTATATATATATATATATATATTGTTTGCTAGTTTGTCAGTGACCCACGGGAATAGCCCGTGGATGAGAAACCGCGACTTAGGGGCATTTAAGCCGTCATATATATATATATATATATATATATATATTATACAAACATAAAAACTATATTGACAAAACTAATATAAACAATCCTAACCAAATTAAGATTTATGCTAAAGTTATATCTAATAAAAATATACCTTAGTTAACCTAAAAGTTTAGCAGAAGATTGTCTAGAATTTAGTCTATATTAAAACAAAGGAGTAGGAAGTCCATATGTAAGATCCTCAACCTACAAGCACCCAGAATGAGTTAGCCTAAAAATAAACCATTAACCTGGCTAATTCATGCAAGAGTATGAGGGGCTAGTATGGAAAACCTTTAGACAAGCATAACTTTTAATCCAGGAAGCCAAACCAAGAAATCCTTATATCAACAAAAAGGTATTCAAGAGAAGAATATGATGGAAACATAAAAAAATACAAACAATACATAAACAATTAATAAAAATGAAAAAAAATAAAAATAAAAATAAAGGTGATATTACCAAACAAATATAAGGGGACCCCTTTTATTTTCGAGAAAATAAAAAGGGGTTTGTTTGCCACAACAAAATATTAATAAAATATTATTTTGGACGTAATCCCCTTATCTTATTCCCTTTTCCATAAACTCTTAGCCCCGCCCCACCTTTCCCATTATGGTGGAGTTTATCCCCCCATACTCTTTTACGTGGTCGGTTTTCATCAGTGATGTGTTTTCTTTAAAAACTAAGTATGATTACATTTTACAAACATAGTCTCACTAGCCTTTTGGTTCCTGGCTCTCCATCCTAATAACCACAAAGGAACTCTTCCTTCAAAATACACACATACAAAGGCACTCTGGACCCAAAGTATCTTGGCTCACCAGCCTTTATGTACAATTACATTTATATTTACAATTGGGGTTCGGCCTATGGGTATTACAATACCCTCCCCTTATTTATGCACTGTCCTTAGTGCATTACATACACATGTACAAGAAAAACTTCAAAAGTCTTCCAAAACATGTGGGTATTCTGCCCTCATAGCATCCTCATGTTCCCAAGTTGCATCCTCAGGACCGTAGTAGGTCCAATGGACCTTTACCAGTCCTATTGCTCGATTTCAGAGAAACTTGAATTTCCAATCCAATATGAATATCGGTCATCACCACTGTGAACTCATAATGGCCATACCTCATTCTGAAGGTTGTCTTGTTGATGCCTTCTTCTTTAATTCTCACCTAATGATAACCTAACGTGAGTTCAATCTTAGAGAATATTTTTTCATCTTTCAGTTGTTCAAAGAGATCATTTATCCTTGGAAAATGATACTTTTTCTTCACGGTTACCTTATTTAGTTTCTTGAAGTCTATGTAAAGTCCCAACGTTCCATAATTTTTCTTCACAAATAATACTGGGGCACCCCAAGGTGACACACTTGGGCATATATACCCCTTCTTCAGAAGCTCTTCAAGTTGCATTTGAAATTCCTTCAATTTTGGTGCACTCATCCTATAAGGGGTATTTGATATTGGGGCTACGCCAGGAATCAAATTGATAGAGAAATAAATATCTCTCTTCGGTGGCAACCCCGATATTTCTCTAAATACATATTCAAACTCTTTTAGCTTTGCATAGTATTTGATATTTGACACCTTATCTTTAGGTGCCTCTTCCATATGTGTTGCAAATATTTGACACCCTTTTCCTAATACTTTTCTTCAACCACAAGCATTAAACTTATTTGATAGTTACTACCTTGGGAATTCCCTGAACTATCCTCAATTTCCCTTCCTTATCCAATTAGGTAAATTCCTTATTATAATAGTGTAGGATATCATGATGTTGGTCCAACCAATCCATACCAATTAGGTAGTCATATGAGCCTAAACGTATGATGTTTAAATATTCCATGGTGCTTAGTCCATTCATGTCCATGAGATATGCACCAACCATCTCATTAATTTTCCTTTTAGCTCATGTAGCTAGCTACACCAACCAAGGTGTTTCAAGCTTGCTTCATGGAAATTGAAATATTTCCACCATCTTAGGATATAGATAACTATGACTAGCTCCTAAATCAATTAAAATAGTAATGATTTGATTGTTGATCTTGTTAGTCCCTAAAGTTTCACTTGACTATGAGAGGGCAAGCTAGGGCGTCATCAGGTTATTGCAATGGTATTTTTTAAGGGTTTTCTAAATAGTCTTTTAGAAAATGGTTGAAAGTTGGTTCAAGGATTCAAATAAAAATATAACTCAATGTAAAAGCAAGTAAACATCCCACTGGTTTAGTAAATGGTAGTCACTTTAATAAATCATATTGTAAGGTAAACAAAGAAAGGAAGGTATGTGAGTATCTAGTTTGTCAACTCACACATGGATTTCTTATTTCAAAATATCATTAAGAAACAAGAACATGTACTTGAAAAAAATCTTAATTATGAACAAAAATAGTAAAATGTTCATTGTGTCACCCACAATAAAGAAATCATATGCATTGAAATAGAATAAATGAATTCAAGTAAGAAAAGAAACAGATAAAGATATGAAAGAAGATCTGTCCATCAACATGTGTTTTCCATTTAGTACCAATATGGAATATAGTCTTGTCTTACAGTGGAGATTTTTACAAAAAATGTGCTTGAATGCCCAACTAATCGACCCTCATACAATCTTCCCAGTGTCTTTTTAAAGCAAACAGAGTACTCCTGTAGATCCTATTTTCTAGTTTATAGTTTTACAATAGGATCATGTCAATGACTATTTCCTAGGAAAACAAAGCTCATACGAGCACTTATAATTCCTATATTGTAGTAGGCTCAACAACCAATCCGAATATAGATTAGGAAACAATTTTATAAAACTAGCAAATCCCACAAAAAGAGGAATACTATCTTGTTGAGTTGATTCATATGAGATATCAAAAAGTTCCATTTGATCCCAACTCTAAGAACCAAACTGCTCATCTTTACTTTTTATGTAATAACATTGAACAATCAAAATTGAGGCAATATTTCCTTGAATTATCATGGTATGATGACTGCAGAAGCCCTGGTGTCTATTGTTTTGAGCTTAGTTGTTAGCACAACATTATGCCAGTACAATATTATATTGGATTCTGTTACCTCCTTTAGTAATGCCTTCTGCTCTTTCCTCTTCCTTTTGAAATCTTGTATATTTTCTTGTTGTTTAACATTCCATTGCTCAACAAAAGATTTTTCTTTCTTCAACTTCTTAATCATACTCTGCAGCTCCTTTACTTTGTCTTTTTCTTTCCTTCCTTCCACCTTTAATTATGGATATTCCCCTACTGGGGCAAGTAGTTTTAGATCTATAGAAGCTTGGGGTTTTCTTAGTTTAATTACATATTTTGAAGATAGCCCATAACTAAGATCCTCTTCTTCAGTGTTGTGAGAGTCTCTAGTTTATGGAAGATCTTGTAGCTGGTCTAGTTCTGGAAAAAGATCATTTCTCTAATCATTAACTACATTTGTGCCTTTAAATTTAGATTCAGATACAGAAGTTGACTTTGTAGTTGCCATGGTCACAGGTCTTTTGGATTACTGTGAAATTTCTTTCCCTTTTCTTGTTGCTTCTTTTGTTCCACATATTCTTTCTCTGTCTTGTGTAAAGAAGATGCCAAGGCCTATTTTTTGATCTCCTTCTTAGAATCCTTTGAATTGTCTTCTATGATTATGAGGTTCTCCTTCTTAGAATCATCTGAATTGTCTTCTATGATTATGAGGTTCTCCTTCTTAGAATCCTTTGAATTGTCTTCTATGATTATGCAGTTCTCCTTCTTGATGGAAGAATGAAACATGGATTTTGAATTCAGTCTAAATTTATTGGCATCTCTGGTAGAATTTCTTATAGGACATTTAGGTACAAGTGTTTTCTTCTTACTATGTTTATTGACTTTTGCAAACTTCTTGATTGTAGGTAGTTTCTTCTCTTTAGCTAGAAATTGAGGTGGACTTGTGATGTAATATTTTTCTTCATCAAATTTCCTTTTTATATCTGGATCAAAATGGATATCAATCTCTTCTTCCATTTTAGGTTTCTTACGTCAATTGTCAATGCCTTTCTCATTAATTCTACCCATATGCAAATCACCAACAACTTGTTGGGTTTGTAATTTTCTCTTCCAACACGAGTTACCCTAGATACAGGGGGATTTTCTTTCATCAAAACCTCAGTGGATTGAGAGGTCTTTTTTTTTTTTTTACAAGTTTCTTCTCCTTGACAGTTTTAGACTTAGTTGCATGTACACTAGGTTTTAATGATTGTATTAACCAGTCCCAAGACCTCTAAACTTAATTTAAGGAAACAAATAGCAATGTTCTGATCAACCCCTGATGAAAAATACTATTTTTTTTTGTGGCAGGATGTGACTGGATCCTCTTAGACATCTTGGATAATTTTTTTTAATAAGAAATAGGATACGTTAACAGGGTAATCACCATTTACATGGATCAATAGTCCAATATGATAGATATGGACCAGAGAAAATATGACTTCACATGTAATGTACTTGTGGATAATCAACAGGGCAGTGTGTCATTCTTTCCTCACCTAGTTGTGTGGGATACCCTCGCTCCAATTAGGGTTTTTCATTTCTGAAATTTAAAACTGATTCACAAACTCCATGACTAGATTTTCCTTATTCCACCATCTCTCCCCATATATTGGTAACCTGTTAGCTTTAGAAATGGAATGCTTTGTCATGTGCATTAGAAGTTTACCAACTACAAATTGAAAACCACCGAAATTATGTGCAAATGTCATAGAGATCTGTTAATCATGTCCGTGGAATGTCTAGAATAAGTCAAACGAACCAGTATCCTTGAATTTTTGTTCCATATGCGGAAATGATTCAAGTAATTTTGTCCCTTCACTCTCCATTCTGGTTATCTGACCACTCTTTTTGGGCACCATAACACTGATAAAATCCTACATAAAATTCTAAGAAGGTCGAGGGTTTAATCTCCAACTTTTTAGGGTTGTTGAAAACTGAAAGTTACATCTTTACCTGCAAACCATGCATAGAATAATAGACATACTAAAATAGGCAGATAACGATTTCATTCATATGGAATGATAAAAGAACGTGTTGATTTGATGTTGAGGTGGCGAGTACAACTCAATCCTATGAATTTAGTTGTCATCATAAGAATAACAACCTGAAATAGAACACAAAGAGATGTACAAATCCTCAAATAATGTTTTTGAATGTTAGAAGATGATCTGTGTAGGGTGGCGCATGTAGAACAATGATTATTCCCAGTGCTGCAATAATAACGCTATTCTTCCAGCGCCCTTTCCACTTTGACGGAATTTGAAAATTCAAATGAGGAAAAGACAAGTGATGTGATAGAAAATTTCCATATCATATCCTAATCTTCAAAAAATTCAAAATCATTTAAAAAGTGCATAAAAAGATTTAAAATAAGCTTTCAAGCTAAGAAGGGAAAAAACAGAGTTTAATAAAAAATCATGGAAAATGGGTAGGATAGGGACTAAGGACAACCAATCAGTGAAAAACAAGGCTAAGGGATAACACTGGTTCCTTCTTAGGATAAAGCTTCATGATGAAGCTTTAAGAACTATTGACCAATGCCTTCATATCCTTCTGATTCACTTTATTTCCCTGTTTTTTCATTCTTTACTCAAAACAACGAAGATGTAATGAAACAATTCCATTGGGTATATGGATTCTTTATTTGAGCTTAAAAAGTAAATCCTACTCTACAAAATGAACTCTCTGATTGATTTTAAAGAAAATAATGTTTCAGGAATCTCCCATTTACTGGGCTCCTAAAATCTCACTATCATCCAAATTATGTAAGAAAAAGGTATTGTTGTTCATGACCTTGGCTACTTTGAAAGGACCATACCATAAGTTATCAAACTTACCATGTTTAGATTTGTCCTCTCTTCTAGCATACCATCTCAATACAATATCTCCCTCTTAGAAAATATCCTTCTTTGTCTTTTTATCAAAAGTTCCTTTGACTTTTCTCTGATGAATAACAATTTTTTGATCCAACTTTTCTCTAGTATGTCGGACCTCTATCATTTGGAAAACTCTCCTTTTCATGTCATTGGGTTCTTCTAACTCCTCTTGCAGAAATTTAAGAACAGGTAAACCCAATTGAGTTGGAAAGACAACCTCTTTTACGTAAACCATTTGGAAAGGGGAAGTTCCAATATATTTCTTATTACTGATCCGATCATCCCATAGGGAAAATTTTAATTTGGAATCCCTTGACCTTTTGTTTTCTGTAAGTAATTTTTTGATAATACTTATGAGGCTTTTATTGGATGATTCTGCCAACCCATTTCATTGGGGATATTAAGGAATGGAATGGACCAATTTGATGTTATATTTATTGCAAAAATCAACTATTGAATTTGATTTAAAAGCTTGAGCATTGTCAGTAACCAGCTTCTTAGGACAACCAAATCTAGAAAAAATATGCCCTTCAAGAAAATCCATGATTACCTTTTCTATTGCATTTCAGGTTGGGATTACTTCAATCCACTTGGTAAAGTAATTTGTGGCTGTGAGTATCATTTTATGTTGTCTATAATATGGATGATAGATTTTTCCAATGAAGTCTAGGCCCCACTGTTAAAAAGGTCCATGAGCAATGATGGGTTAGGTAGAGACATAAGTTTCTATTTTCCTACAAAATTTTGACATGGTTCACTTGCCCTCACTTGAGAAAATATGTCAGAAAACAATACAAGCCAATAGTAGCTTTCTCTTAAAAAATTTAAAGCACTGCCTTTCCAATGGTGATGTCCCCAACAAGCACCTTGGTGTAAATCACAAAAAATATGTTTTTCTTTGTCTTCATCAAAACACCTTAACAAAATTCCATTAGGATCTTTCCAAAACAAGATTTGATCAATAATGCAATATTTCACTGATTTCAATTTAAGTGATCTAAACTTGGATTTATCTAAATCAGGAGGAGACTGAAGATTTAGCAGAAAAAAGATAATATCTTTGTACCATGGTGAGGAAAATATTTGTTGCTTACCTATGAGTTAGTTTCCTCAATCTGAAATGATGAATTATGTGATTTGCTGGAGAAATGATATAATCCAATTTCTTTGCAATTTGACTTTGTCATCAATTTGGAAATGCCTTGTCCTTTTAGTAACTGAGTGGGATTTATAGTCAAGTTGTATTCCATAATTTTAGTTATCCACTTCCCCCTCTTTCCTTTACAATCAGGTTGGACCAAAATTTCTTTGACTGCACTACTTGGAACATATGTAGTAATCTTATATTGTAGGACATATACCCTGAAAGATTTTAAATCCTTCACCAGAGAATATGCTAGTTTTTCCATAGTATCATGTTTTAGTTCAAAATCCCTGAGAGTCTTGTTGAAGAAAGAGATAGGTTGCTCATACCCCTGGTCATATCTTTCTAAGAGAATGACAATTATAGTGTCTTCAGAGGAAAATAAAAAAATTAAAACTCCTTAGAGTAATTAGGGTTGATGAGGACAGGTGCCTGGATTAGAGCTTGCTTAATATTTTCAAAATATTATTTTGCTTCTAGTATCCATTTTATTTATGCACCCGTCCTCAACATATCAATGATATACTTGATGATTTCTGCAAAATTTGGTATAAATCTTCTTAAGAAATTGATTTTACCTATGAAAGATTGGATAGACTTCTTATTTCTTGGAATGTCTATATGTTGAATGGCCTTTACTATTTCAGTATCTATCTTAATTCCTTCTGGTGAAACAATATGTCCTAAAATTTTTCCTTCTTTCATGGAAAAATGAGATTTTTTAGGGTTTAATGATATACCATACCTACTGCATTTTTCAAATGTCCGCTTCAAGTGTTGCAAGTGTTCATCATCAAAATTTGAGAAAACAATAATATCATCAAGATAAATAACCATAAATATGTATTTCTCACCAACACATGCAATATCCATAGCTCTTTGAAATTTTTCTCTTGCATTCATTAATCCAAAAGTCATATTTTCATACATGAAAGTTCCCCAGAGAGTGGTAAAAGTTTTATTCTTCTTATCTTCCTCCATCATTGATATCTTATTAATCCTCGAATAGCCATCAAGCATAGAGATTCTATTTTCCCTCACTACTCTTTGTAGAATATGATCCATTAAAGAACATTTTCTAGACTAGGTTTTCTGCATTTTCTTCAACTGTAGGTATGATTTTCCTGACTGTTGTTTCAACTATCTGGTCACCAATGTCAAAAATAGAATAACCAAGTTCATCTTCTACAACATATATAGGATGATTACTAGGATTTTCATGATCACTTACCAAGTAATCCAACCTCACTTCCCTATATAGTCTTTGATGTTCTCCACCAAACACAGGTATGGTAGCATAATCGAGATCCATTTGTAGTGTGCCTCCTACTTTTTTATCTCGTGATCTTGACAGAAGCATATCAAATTTAGGAGGTATGGCAGGCACAATTACATCCAACACCACACTTTTCATAGGTAACTAAGATAAAGTAACATCCATGTCTTTAATGACTCCCAAACATTTAACTTTCCTGGATTCAAATGAATATAGGTATAGATAAGGATTAGTGATGTTTAAACCTAATTCATCCATTACCACTTTTGTCACGGCATTCTGTGAAGCTCCTGAATCCATTAAAAAATGATGTGATATTTTGTTATGAGTGCTTAGAGATATATAGAAGGGAGGAGAAGCATCAGACCTGTCTTCAATATGAGGTCCAATGGTTATGGAAAGGTTTTCATCTTCAAGATTTATAGTATTTGAAAAAGTAACACGAGCAAGAGGTTGCAATGCTTTGAGAACAAATGTTCTAAAAGGATCAGTTTTCATCAATTATACCAGAGGCATGGGGATTTTAATTTATTAATCTCCTTTTCCAAAATTAAAGAAGAAACATGCTTCTCAGTTTCCTTCACCTCTGTAGTGCTAACCTTGACAGGTAGCTTTGGTTTCTGATCCATTTTATCCTCTAAACTTTATTTAATAAACCCTGATTTAACTGGAGAATTAATATTTTTAGTTGGAATGGGTATATCCACCTTTGGTGTATTTGATCTGGACCTAATATCATATTTTTTCCTTTAAGGTTCTTTCTAGATAATTTCATCAACATCCTCTTCCTCAAACTGATCTAGCATAAGAGCATCTTNATTAATATTTTTAGTTGGAATGGGTATATCCACCTTTGGTGTATTTGATCTGGACCTAATATCATATTTTTTCCTTTAAGGTTCTTTCTAGATAATTTCATCAACATCCTCTTCCTCAAACTGATCTAGCATAAGAGCATCTTCGTAATCTTGTTTTTTCAAATTAGTGAGAGGTAATTATGTATCATTTAAATGGACTGTAGGGTCATCTTCAGTGTCATCAATTTCTTCAACTTCCTCCACTACATTATTTTGAAAAGGAGGAAAAACGTTTTGATCTTCTTGATTTCTCCTTTCTCTGGGAAAAAATTGAGGGACATTGTTAGGCCTCCTAAACTGGTTAGGATTTATGTATCCACCTTAATCTGTAGGTCTACTAGGATATTTTTTTTCCAGCTTCATCCTGGTTATTTCAGATGTCAAGTTTTTCAACATTTTGGTGATTTCATCCATCTTAGAATAAGATGATGTATGAGAAGAAGAAGGGAGTTATTCTCTCTATTTTTTCCTGTCTCTATCACCCCTAGACTTCAATTTCTCTACTGCTAGTATGTTATATTCTACTTCAATGGTTGCTTCATGCATCAGAATCAGAGTAGAAAACCTTCTTTCTCTCAGCAGCAGTGAGAACTCATCATCAAAGGCATTGGCAAAAGTAATTTTGGCTGATGTTTCTATGGGTTTGATTTCATTTGGAATTTTACTATACATTTTATTAAATCTTTTAGTAAAATCAGATATAGATTCTTCTTGTTTTCTTTTCAAAGCACCAAACTCAGTGATGTAATACAAGTAGTCTTTCTTATCTCCCTAGTGTCTTAAGAATGTATCATCCAGTGCATCATTATCAACAATTGAATTGGGAGGTAGGATTCTAAAACATTTCCTTGCCTCTCCATCTAAACTTTGCACAAAAAGTCTCATCGAAACATCTGCATGCTCCGCATTAAAATTATCTGCAAAACTGTAGAAAGATTTTAAGTGTTCTTCAACAATGACTTCTCCCTCTCCATTGAATCTTGGAAAATACTTCATATAATAATTAGGTGGGAAGACATGCAGAAGTTATGGTAAATTTAATGGTGCATATATGGCTGCAACAATTGCATCCATCCTATTCACAACCATATTTATCATAATGGGTGTTTGAACTATAGGAGTGAGCAGAACTGGTGATGTAGAAAGAGAAATGGTTCCTTGGGTGGAGCAACTTAAATGGGATGATATAAGTTTTTGATATTCAACTAAATAAATCAAAGGTTTCTTATCTGAACCAAAGTAGGTTGAAGTTTCCAGAAACAAAGGATTTTCAAAGGAATAATAATGTGGTTTATTCTCTTCAAAAGAATTGGATTGAGGTGATGATGAGAGTGTATCTGGTTCACTTATAATATCTTTGGGAAAGTCTCTCAAAGCTTCAACTAAAAATAAGGTATTTGTTTGTTCTTCTTCAATGAGCTCAACGAACAATTTCCATTGATCTAAATTCAATTCTGAGATAGTTGAAGGGAAAGAAACAGTTGAATGTTCAACAATAGGATTTGTTTCATTCTCAGGAATAACTTATTCAATTGGAAATATGTTGACAGTTTCAAAACATTGTCCTTGAGTACTTGTAGAAGAAATTTTTCTTTTAAAAGAGAGGATTGTTCAAGAGTGTTTTTGTATTTTCTCAATAGATTTTCAGGATCTGACACTGCTGCAATAGGCTTAGGATCTGGGTTTTTTCTAGCCACTTTTTTCTTTATAGATGATATGGAAGTTGGAGGATTTTTAAGTCCTTTTCCTTCTCTTTTAGGAGCCAGAATTACTACAGAGGAGTCTTCAGGTGAAAAATACAAAGCCTCATGTAATTGTCCAAATTCGTGTCCACCATCAAGATTTAGATTTGATCTTGTCGTTCTCCTAGGGAAAATATCTTCGTTCCTTCATCCCCAAAAATGGCTCCAAAATATTTTAGTCCCTAAAGTTGCAATTGACTGTGAGAGGGAAAGATAGGGCATCATCATTTTATTGCAATGGTATTTTTTAAGGGTTTTCTAAATAGGTTTTTAGAAAATGGTTGAAAGTTGGTTCAAGGATTCAAATAAACATATAACTCAATGTAAAATCATGTAAACATCCCACTGGTTTAGTAAATGGTAGTCACTTTAATAAATCAGATGGTAAGGTAAATAAATAAAGGAAGGTATGTGAGTATCTAGTTTGTCAACTCACACATGGATTTATTATTTCAAAATATCATTAAGAAATAAGAACATGTACTTGAAAACAATCAATTATGAACAAAACTAGAAAAATGTTCATTGTGTCACCCACAATCAAGAAATCATATGTATTGCAATAGAATAAATTAATTCAAGTAAGAAAATAAACAGATAAAAATATGAAAGAAGATCTAACCATCAACATGCCTTTTCCATTTAGTACCAATATGGAATATAGTCTTGTCTTACATTGGAGTTTTTTACAAAAAATGTCCTTGAATTCCCAACTAATCGACCCTCATACAATCTTTCCAGTGTCTTTTTAAAGCAAACAAAGTACTCTTGTAGATCCTATTTTCTAGTTTAAGGTTTTACAATAGGATCATGTCAATGACTATTTCCTAGGAAAACAAAGCTCATACGATCACTTCTAATGCCTATATTGTAGTAGGCTCAACAACCAATCTGAATATTGATTAGGAAACAGTTTTATAAAACTGGAAAATCCCACAAAAACTGGAATACTATCTTGCTGAGTTGATTCATATGAGATATCAAAAAGTTCCATTTGATCCCAACACTAATAACCAAATTGTTCATCTTTGCTTTCTGAGTACTAGCATTGAACAATCAAAACTAAGGCAAAATTTCCTTGAATTATCATGGTATGATGACTGCAGAAGCCCTAGTGTCTCTTTGTTTGAGCTTAGTTGTTAGCACAACATTATGCCAGTATAATCTTTTATTGGATTCTCTTAACTCCTTTAGTAATTCCTTATGTTCTTTCCTATTCCTTTTGAAATCTTGTATCTTTTCTTGTTGTTTATCATTCCATTGCTCAACAAAATATTTTTCTTTCTTCAACGTCTTAATCATACTTTGCAGCTTTTTTACTCTATCTTTTTCTTTCCTTGCTTCCACCTTGAATTATGGATATTCCTCTACTCGGGTAGGTAGGTTCAAATCTATATACGCTTGGGTTTTTCTTAGTTTAATTACATATTTTGAATATATCCCAAAACTAAGGTCGTCTTCTTTAGTGTTGTCAGTCTATGGTTTCTGGAAGATCTTGCAGTTGGTATAGTTATGGAAAAAGATCATTTCTCTCATCATTAACTACATCTGTTCCTTCAAATATAGATTCAAATACTGAAGCTGACTTTGTAGTTTCCCTGGTCACAGGTCTTCTGGAGTACTGTGCAATCTACTTTCCCTTTTCTTGTTTCTTATTCTGTTCCTCGGATTCTTTCTCCGTCCCGTGTAAAGAAGATGCCAAGGCCTTGTTTTTTATCTCCTTCTTAGAATCCTCTGAATTGCCTTCTATGATTATGAGGTTCTCCTTCTTGATGGAAGGATGAAACATGGCTTTTGAATTCAGTCTAAATTTATTGGCATCTTTGGTAGAATTGCTTCTAGGACATTTAGGTACATGTGTTTTCTTCTTACTTTGTTTCTTACCTTTTGCATACTTCTTTAATTTAGGTTGTTTCTTCTCTTTAGCAGGACTTTGAGTTGGACTTATGTTGTAATCTTCATCTTCATCAAATTCCATTTTTATATCTAGATCAAAATGGATATCAGTCTCTTCATCCATTTTAGGTTTCTTACCTTGACTGGTAGTGCCTTTCTCATTAATTCTACCCATAGGTAAATCACCAACAACGTGTTGGGTTTGTAATTTTCTCTTGCCATCAAGATTTACCCTAGCTACAAGGGAATTTTCTTTTATCAAAACCTTAGTGGCTTGAGAGGTCTGTTTCTTTTTTACAGGTTTCTTCTCCTTGAAATTTTTAGACCTAGTTTCCTGTAGATTAGGTTTTAATGACTGGATTAACCAGTCCCAAGACCTATGAACTTCATTTAAGGAAAATACTGCCAATGTTCTGATCAACCCCTGATGAAAAAGATTGTTTTTTGTTGTGGTAGGATGTGACTAGATCCTCTTAGACATCTTGGATACAATTTTTAATAATAAATAGGGTAGGTTAAGAGGGTAATCGCCATTTACATGGATCAATAGTCTAATATGATAGATATGGACCATATAAAATATTCCTTCACATATAATGTAACTGTGGATAATCAACAAGGAAGTGTGACATTCTTTCCTCACCCAGCTGTGTGGGATACCCTGGCTCCAATTNTGGTAGGATGTGACTAGATCCTCTTAGACATCTTGGATACAATTTTTAATAATAAATAGGGTAGGTTAAGAGGGTAATCGCCATTTACATGGATCAATAGTCTAATATGATAGATATGGACCATATAAAATATTCCTTCACATGTAATGTAACTGTGGATAATCAACAAGGAAGTGTGACATTCTTTCCTCACCCAACTATGTGGGATACCCTGGCTCCAAT
>SNQJ01S0059511.1:110678-121258 GCA_010110895.2 Picea sitchensis
CAAACTGTAGAAATGGAATTCTCTAACACATGCATCAGAAGTTCACCAACTACAGATTCGAAACCATCGAAATTATGTGTAAATGTCATAGAGATATGCTCGTCATGTCCCTAGAATGTCGAGAAGAAGTCAAATCAACCAACATCCTTGAATTTTTGTTCCATCTAATGAAATTCTTCGAGCAATTCTGTCCCTTTAGGCTCCAATCTGGTTTTCTAACCACTCTTTTTGGGCACCATAACACTGATACAATCCTACAGAAAATTATGACAAGTTTGAGGGTTTAATATCCAACTTTTGAGGGCTGTTGAAAACTGAAAGTTGTCTCTTTACCTGCAAACCATGTGTAGAATAACAGACATACTAAAATAGGAAGATAATGATTTCATTCATATGGAATGATAATCGAGCATGTTGATTTGATGTCGAGGTGGAGAGTACAACTCAATCCTCCGAATTTGGCTATCATCATAAGAATAGAAACTTGAAATATATCATAAAGAGATGTGCATACCCTCTAATAATGATTTTGAACATTAGAACACGATATAGAAAAGGTGTCACATGCAAAACAATGAGTATTCTCGATGTTGCAAGAATAACACTATTCTTGCAGCGCCCTTTCCACTTTGACAAAATTTGAAAATTCAAATGAGGAAAAGACAAGTGATGTGATATAAAATTTTAATATATCCTAATCTTCAAAAACTTCAAAATCATTTAAAAAGTGCATAAAAATATTGAAAATAAGCTTTCAAGATTAGAAGGGAAAAATAGAGTTTAATAAAAAATCATGGAAAATGGGTAGGACAGGGACTAAGGACACCCAATCAGTAAAAAAACAAGGTTAAGGACTAACATTGGATCCTTCTGGGGATAAATATTCATGATGAAGCTTTAATAATTGCTAACCAATGCCTTCATATCCTTCTGATTCACTTTATATCCATGTTTTATCATCAATTATTCAAAACCACAAAACTATAAAGAAAAAATTCCATTGGGTATATGGAGTCTTTATTTGAGCTTAAAAAGTAAATCCTATTGTACAAAATGAACTCTCTGACGGGTTTTAAAAGAAATAATGTTTCAGGAATCTCCCATTTACTGGGCCTCCTAAAATCTCACTATCATACAAATTATGTAAGACAAAGGTATTGTTGTTCATGACCCTGGCTACTTTGAAAGGACTATACCATAAGTTGTCAAACTTACCATGTTTTTCTTTGTCCTCTCTTCTAGCATCCCATATCAATACAAGATCTCCCTCTTGGAAAATATCCTTCTTTTTATTTTTATGAAAAGTTTCTTTGACTTTGCTCTGATGAATAACAACTTTCTCATCTAGCTTTTCTCTAGTATGTTGAACCTCTAACATTTGGAAAACTCTCCTTTGAATTTCATTGGGTTCTTCTAACTTCTCTTGCATAAATTTAAGAACATGTAAACCCAATTGAGTTGGAAAGACAACCTTTGTTCCTACACCATTTGGAAAGGGGAAGTTCCAATAGATTTCTTATTATTGATCCGATCAGCCCATAGGGAAAATTTTAATTTGTAATCCCGTGACCTTTTGTTTTCTGTATGTAAATTTTTGATAATACTTATGAGGATTTTATTGGATGATTCTACTAACCCATTTCCTTGGGGATATTAAGGAGTGGAATGGACCAATTTTATGGTATATTTATTGCAAAAATCAACATTTGAACTTGATTTAAAAGCTTGAGCATTGTCAATAACTAGCTTCTTCAGACAACCAAATCTAGAAAAAATATTCCCTTCAAGAAAATCCATGATTACCTTGTCTGTTGCATTTCGGGTTGGGATTGCTTCAATCCACTTGGTAAATTAATCTGTGGTTGTGAGTATCCATTTATGTTGTCCAAAATATGAAGGATGGATTTCTCCAATGAAGTCTATGCGTCACTGTTGAAAAGGTCCATGAGCAATGATGGGTTTTAAAGGTAGAGGCATAAGTTTTTGTTTTCCTGCAAACTTTTGACATGGTTCACATGCCCTCACTTGAGAAAATATGTCAGAAAAAAGTAGAGGCCAATAGTAGCGTGCTCTTAAAATTTTGAAATCAGTGGCTTTCCAATGGTGATGTCCCCCACAAACACCCTGGTGTAAATCACAGAAAACATATTTTGCTTCGTCTTCATCAACACACCTTAACAAAATTCCATTAGGATCTTTCCAAAACAAGATTTTATCAATAATGCAATATTTCATTGATTTCAATTTAAGTGATCTGAACTTGGGTTTATCTAAATCAGGAGGAAACTGAAGATTTAGTAGAAAAAATATAATATCTTTGTACCATGGTGAGGAAAAATATTTGCTTCTTACCCATGATCCAGTTTCCTCAATCTGAAATGATGAATTATGTGATTTGTTGGAGAAATGATATAATCCAATTTCTTTGCAATTTGACTCTGTCATCAATTTGGCAAGGCCTTATCCTTTTATTAACTGAGTGGGATTTATATTCAAGCTGTATTCCAGAATTTTAGTTATCCACTTCCCTCTCTTTCCTTCACAATCAGGTTGGACCAAAATTTCTTTGACTGCACTACTTGGAACATATGTAGTAATCTTAAATTGTAGGACATATACCTTGAAATATTTTAAATCCTTCACTAGAGCATATGCATGTTTTTCCATAATATCATATTTTAGTTTAGAATCTCTGAGAGTCTTGCTAAAGAAAGATATATGTTGCTCATACCCCTGGTCATTTATTTGCAAGAGAAAAACAACTATAGTGTCTTCAGAGGAAAATGAAAAAATGAAAAAATCCTTAGAGTAATTAGGGTCGATGAGGACAGGTGCCTGGAT
Source organism: Picea sitchensis (assembly GCA_010110895.2). Taxonomy (NCBI): domain Eukaryota; kingdom Viridiplantae; phylum Streptophyta; class Pinopsida; order Pinales; family Pinaceae; genus Picea; species Picea sitchensis. The sequence goes on from SNQJ01S0059511.1 coordinate 113,520, forward strand.
TAGAGCCTGCTTAATATTTTCAAAATATTCTTTTGCTTCTGGTATCCATTTTATTTCTGCATTGTTCTTCAGCATATCAGTGATATACTTGATGATTTATGCAAAATTTGGTATAAATCTTCTTAATAAATTGATTTTACCTATGAAAGATTGGATAGACTTCTTATTTCTTGGAATTTCTATTTGTTGAATGGCCTTTACTCTTTCAGGATCTATCTTGATTCCTTATGGTGAAATAATATGTCCTAAATTTTTTCCACTTCAATGATATGTGACTGAAACTCGTCTTTCTTGTTATCTAGGGCCACATAGATCCTAGGTACATTTCCTCCCATGTCCTCCACTGTATCGACTTGTTTTACATTGTGAATAGTCCTCACTTTTTCATCTCAGTGAGGGAAATCTCTATACATATTATCTCCCCCACAACCCCAACATTGAATAGGTGGTTTTCTTGGTCTTTTCCGCATTGTTTCAGTCATTTTTGGATCTTTAGAGGCTGGTTGTCCCTGAGTATTGTTTCTGAAAAATTGTGGCTTGGTCCCCTTCTTTCTCTATTCCATCTCGCTTTTCTTCTTGTCTTTCCAAGCCATTTGGAATGACATTATTCGTCTATAATGATAATAGAGGAATTTATCTCTCCTTATGGTTTCTTCCAGTGTCTTAGGATCATCATAATGTATCTTATCACTCATAAATGATGGAAGCCCACTGAGATACCTATGAATCTTAACATGTTCATCCTTAATGAATGAAACATACTTCATTAGTGCCAAGAATATCCTTTAATACTCATCTATCATCATACTCTCAAGCTTGAGTTCAAATAAATCCTTCATTTTGTTATCATAGTAATGTTTGGTTATGTACTTATTTTGAAAATACCTTTCGAATTCACTCCAAGTAACCTTTTTCTCATCAATGTGTTGCACTTGCACAAACTGGTCCCACCACATTGATGCTTTTCCTTTGAGTTGGTATATGGTGATTCTCCCTTCTTCCCGTGAAGAATAATTATGCAATTGAAAATAATTTATCATGCCTAGCATCCATGTCTCTGCATCCTCATCCTTCTTGTTCTCACCATCAAATGTAGGGGGATTGTTTTGTTCATTTCTCCCCGTAGCTCATCCACCCCATACCTCTTCTTATGCTTCCTGATAAAGGATGGGATTGAAATATTGTTTGATTTCCTAGTTGAATTCCTTACGGAATGATGGTGATGTCTGTCAACACTTCTTGATTTTCCCCTCTCATTATGATACACGTGACTCCTTGATTTGGTTGACTCGGTCTCCTTATCCATCTTCTTCTCTATTACGTCTAGGCTCTGCATCTACTTGAGGTTGAAACCTTCTTGTTGCTCATTGGATTTCATAAGCCTCTCACTATTAGTTTTATAGATTTGGACATATTTTTGTAAACTCTTTATGGTATTTACACATTTCATAATTTCTTCCTTTCCTTCTCCATGTCCATTCAAATTTGTACTTCCATTACCCATATTGACATACATCCCTCTGATCTCATCTTCATGGTTGTAATCCCTTTGTGCATCTTCAATGCCTCCCATGCTTCTGAAACCTATATTGATACTATTATGATCTAATTGTTGTTAACTCTACAAAATGTGCAGGAAAGATCTGTTAGACTAAATAATTATGAAAACTATAAAGACTAGGCATATTTATGCTCTATGAGAGTATCAAATCCTTTCTTCTGATTCCTTGTGAATTTAACAGTCCAATTTAATTTTATGGGTAAAAATTTGGACTCCTTTTTCCAAGACATTTCCAATGAGTGCTTCCTTACTCAATTATGTGTTATGAGAAGAAAGTTATGGTCATTGAAAATTTCCCATTAATTCCTTATTTTCACCCCTCAACCAGGTGCAATTCTGAACTGTGTTTATGCATATTTGTACCTACTCTTTTGGAATTTAGGCAGGATCCCAATTGGGTTACTTCATCAACATAATTTGGAGAATATGTCCAAGTTTCACCTCTATCTGGGTTCTGGGCTGCTAAAAACAACTTGTTGAAGTTTCAGGCCAATTAATATTTGTTTCCATGAATGCTACATGTACCTTATATGCCCGCTTATACATTTTTATTGAACAAAAATTTTAATTTGTTTCCATGGTTGTCGTCTATGGCTCAATAGGCTTTTGTAGACTAATCTTGTTCCCCAATCCAATTCCGGAGCAAGAAGTTATGGCCCTCAGAAGTTGATTGGGTCTTAAAATTTACTCTCCATTGTTTGGCCTATAACTCCCTCATACTAACTATGTTTGACAAATGGTTTACACCATTAGAAATATCTCTCTTAGATCTATTATTTAAGATGAAAAAACTATGTATCCTATAAGGAAATACAATTTCAAATTTGACTTCTCAAAAACATCATTAAGGCCTTCGAAAATGGCTTGCAAGTTAAACACCCCAAAAATCACTGAAATTTTCTGGTAATTTTCATTTTTTTTTTATAATTTCTACAAAATTTAGTTGGATTGTGATAACTTGGATATTGACATGCAATCTTGAGTCCACCTATCACTTTGGAGTGGTTCCCTATCAGCCTCGAACCACCATGTATTTTCCCTGTCAGCCCTTACCTCCTTCCTATATATGCGTGCATACTAATATTTGTTTTTATCTTTTCCGGGCCCCATAACCCATTGCACCGATTCATTGGGTTGTGGGAATGGGAGGGACCCATCCTCACCCATTCACCATGTGTGAACAAATTTATGTGTCATTATTATCGAATGGTTGACCATCAAAGTGCATTGATGATGATCGATGGTCCACGTAGCATTGCAACCCCCCTACCCTACCGAACGTTAACATGGTGGCAAGGGGCCGCAAAACCTAACCAAGGTTTTGGCCAGGGTGACATGTCAAAAATATGTGCATTGTGGCCCCCCTTCCTTGGGTTATTCTAACCCCACATTACCCCACCCCCCGCAATTTAGTTTTGTGGGTCTAGGCTCTGAGTTCCACCATGTAGGAGGGTGCCCACCACCGTGGCACTAGGTCACTCACCACCTATTCCACCATGCCACCATGTACCTACCACCATGAAAATACATGTCATATGTCTTCCATTTCAGATGACACATGGTCCCCATATCATGTTGATGTTAGCGTATGGAAAAAGTACCAAATTGTTTCCAATTTTGCCTATTTCAAAATTTCCCCAATTTGTCCAAAAACGCCCAAATTACATAATTTTGAAATTTATTTTTCAGGCCTCCATTGAAAATCTGCAACTATCTTTTTGTGGCCAATTCGGATCCCATGGATAACAATTTAACCCTTGCACATGAATTTTGACCTCCACTTTGAAATCTCCATAATTTAACTGCAAGATTTGGGGATTTTGACTAGAAATGCCCAATTCCTCCCAATTTCCCTTGGGTGCTCTATAAATTTCTAATTTCGGCCATCTACAGCTCTGATTTTTCCCAATTAAAGATTTAAAGCAGATACTTTAAACTTTTGGGATCAATTTTCCCCAATTTTGCGTGAAATTACTTCAATTTCACAACAATAATACTTCAAATGATTTGCAGACTTCTGTTTGGAATTCCATTAACAATTTGTCTACGTAATCTATAAATTTTACTTTTACGCTCTGTTAATTGGCCCCTCCAAGCTCAATGTTGAAAATTGGTCTCTGATACCACATTGTAGCATCCCCAGACCCCTTCTGGGCAATGCCACACATAAATTTTGAAATTTGATACCATTTAATTAACTGATAGTGCTCTACAAAAGAACATATTAATGCAAAACAAGAACAAGTATATAGATACAAAATGTACAGAAAAACCACATGAGAATAAATGCATAAATATTAAAACAACAAATAAATTAACACACAATAGACACTTATATTTGGTAAAAAAAACATTGACTGCTTGCATACCTTCCACAATTCTCTCAACCTTAGACTCCACATAGGAAAAGGAAATCCTAACCAAGCTAAGGTCTCTCGGACAACATAAAAACTGAGACTCAGGTGCCAACTCAAACTAAAATCCTACAGTCCCTCATTCCACACATGTCTTCCCCACCATAGGAAGTGTTCCCCTTCTCTACTCAAAAGTCCTTTGGCTGCCCACTTCCCTTCCGGGACTTTAGTAACAAGCCGAATAGGAAGTCTCAGAGCCCTTTAGCTACATCTTGGCACCTTTGGAAATGAATTCTCAATGATTATCTCACTTGGAGAGTAATATCATGGGCTTGACAACCTACTTCTTCAATGTCCTACGAGCCTAATAACCCACCTATTCAATGTATGATGGGCTTGAAAACATGCCTCTTCAATCTAGTTCCAAAGCTTCCCATGGTACAAGTACAGGTACATGTAATGGTAGCATGAAATTATGGTTGGTAGGAGAGGGTGATGGTAAGAATCATGATGGAATCCTATCCAAATGAACTAAATCCCCCTAAACTTATGTTCATGTTCCCAACTTAACACTTGTCATGTTGGGAACTACATGGTCCCACACCTAGATTCCCTCACAAAGTGATACGTTCCTCAACTTAGGGACTTATGATATATAAAATATCCATATTTTGTAATTCATGTTTTTAGGAATATTAATAAAATATTCCTTTGGGATTAATCCCCTTATCTTTGACCCTTTTCCCTAAACTCTTAGCCCCCACCCCTTTACCATTCTAGTGGAGTTTACTCCCCATACACTTTTACATAGTTGGTCTGCAACAATGATGTTTTTTCATTAAAAACTAAGTGTGTTTACATTTTATAAACATAGTATCACTATCCTTTTAGTTCTTGGCTCTCCAGCCTAATAACCACACAAGAACTCTAGCCTCAAAATACATACATACAAAGGCATTATGGCCCCAAAGTATCCTAGCTCACCAACCTATATATACAATTACATTTATATTTACAATTGGGGTTCGGCCTAGGGGTATTACAAGCTCCATGATATTTATAGAGTCACTAGATAACCCTTCAAGGATTATAAAAGGAAAAGAGGGAATCACCCTCAGTGGAGTCATTAGGTAATATAGTAAGATAAGGGCTTCAGGAAAAGCTCAACAAATATGTGTCATTGAAGAAAATTGACTCGATAGTCCCTGGAAACAGTGCCCAAATGTTATTGCACAAATTTTACTTGTCCAAGCCCAAGACAAGTGAATCAAATGGGCATAATTATAGGGTAAACCACCATTGTCACCTTAGTGGGAAATCCCCAGTGAGAAATCCCAGGGAGGCATCCCTGATAACCTCAATGGAAGAGATGGAAAATGATATAGTCAAGTTTGGAGCACCCTCTCACTAATTACCAAATTCAAGCGTCTATGTCTATATAATTGAGGCAAAAGGGAAGAGATTTGAGTACCTACCTGGAACAAGAACAATATAGCATACATATATAACAATTTCCATGTACTAATATGATAGTAAAACCTAAAACGATAGTAGACAGTGAAAATATATACTAGTTAATACGTGGTGGGTATGTGTTATATTATTTGCATGTTTGTGTGTGTGGGCACGTCAAATATGACAATTGCGTTTGACGATCCCAACTTCCTTCACTCTTTGTGTCGTGTGCACAAGGTGATTTCCTAGGGGGGTCCCAGTGGGGGTAGGTATGCCACCCCCTAGTTACGTGCAACATTCGACAACGGGCGGTAGCCCGGGGTGGATAGGGTTTGGGGCAGTGCCCTGAAATTTGTTTTTTGGGCGATTTTTTCTATTTTTAGCATTTTTTGCTATTTTTAGTTGTTTTGTAAATTAATTTCGGATTAAGGGATTAGGTTTTTGGTATCTACAGAATACCTAAAAACATTTTATATATATTGTATGGTGAATGGTGAAATTCAATAATGAATATAAGAAAGGTTTTCCCGGTTGAGGGTTTTCGGTATAAAATCTCTATGTACTATGTGAATGAGCCATTGATTAATTTCTGTCTTGCTTAAGAATCTATATGCATTTCTTTACTTCACAGGTTTAAAACTTACATGTGGTATCAGAGCTCGCTTTTTGGCTTCAGAGGGATTCCTTTGTTGCTTAGGGTTTGGCTCGGTCTTGATAGATCAAGTTTATCTTGGGTCTATGATAAACCTTGCTTTAGTGGGATCTTTTGCAGTGGAGATTCGAGTATAGAAAGAGGAATGGCGAGCTCATCTAGAATCGAGATAGATTAGTTCAATGGTAAAAAATTTGAGCTATGGAAGCTGAAGATGGAGGACCTTCTTGTAGACAAAGAACAATGGATCGTTATGGATCCTAGTACACAGGCTACTGGTACACCGTCTACTAGCACACAGGCTACTGGTACAGAACCTAATAGTACACAAACTACCAGTACACCACCTACTGGTATGTCAAAGGAAGATTGGGAGAAGTTGGAAAGAAGAGCAAGGAGTACTATTCAACTCTGCCTGGCAGATTCGGTTTTGTTGAATGTCTCAGGAGAATCTACAACCAAGTAACTATGGAATAAGTTGGGGAATTTATATCAATCAAAGTCCCTGGAAAACAAGTTGTTTCCTCAAAAGAAGTTGTATCATATTAGGATGGAAGATGACGATTATGTGACAGAACATCTAAATGCCTTTAATATTTTGGTAATTCAACTTGTCTCTGTTAATATTACAATTGCAGAAGAAGATAAGTATATTACTTTGTTATGTTCTTTTCCAGACTCTTGGGATAATCTGGTTGTAGAAATTGGTAGTACCACTCAATCTACATTGAAGTATGAGGATGTAGTTTCATCCTTGTTATCTAAAGAGATGAGGTGGAAAAGCATGGATAGTCATAGCACATATGCTTTATTTATAAGAGGTCATACCCAAGACAAGAATCTCGGTAATCCTTTGGGGGGGGGGATATAAATCTACAGGTAGATCTAAGTCTCCAAGAAAATACTTGAGGAAATGCTGGAAGTGTGGTAAACCATGTCATTATAAGAAAGATTGCAAGTCTAAGAAGGTTGAAAAACCAAAGGGATCTGATAGTACCTCTTCCACAGAGGCGAAAACCCCCACTGAAGAAGGAGGTGATGTTTACCTGGCATCTACAAGTACACATGCATACCGTGATGTATGGTTCATCGAATCAGGTGCATCATACCACATGACTCCTCATAGGGAGTGGTTCTCTAAATATGAAAAATACGATGGTGGTGATGTATTCCTAGGAGATGACTCGACAACAAAAATCTTGGGACGTGGAAGGGTTAAGTTGTTGCTAAAAGATGGAAGGATTAGAACTCTCCCTGGGGTTCTTCACATTCCAAAACTAGCCAAGAGCCTAATATCTGTAAGAAAGATGGATGATGCAGGAGTGGATACTGTATTTGGAAAGAACACTTGCAAGATGGTACGAGGAGCAATAGTGTTGATGAGGGGAGTTCAGTGTGGAACTCTGTACAGGTTGCTGGGAAGCACTTATACTAATGGGTGTAACAATTATGTTGTCCTTGAGCAGAGAAATGAAGGAGACAAGACCAATATTGTCCCAGAAAAGAATACCATGCTGTGGAATCAAAGATTGGGGCATATTGGAGAAAAGGGCCTTCGAACACTACATGGTAAAGGCATGGTTTAAGGTATGTCTAATTTCCCTTTTGATTTTGATTTACATGAACATTTCATATATGGTAAACAGAATTGAGTAAGATTCCCATCTGGTGCTACAAGAGCAAAGGGGATCTTAGAGTTGATACACAGTGATGTGTT